>JAQBSW010005634.1:0-55672 GCA_029291075.1 Eudiplozoon nipponicum
AATCAGTATGCTTAATTCTCTAAAGAAATTCCAGTTGATTCTGGAACAGTGCACGTGTGCATTTTCACAACTTAATTTCTGTGTTATGCCACTCAAGAATTTCCATTGTAAAATAATTTGTTTATGGTCCAATTCTTTGAAATAATTGACAACATCATAACTGTGCGATTTCACCATTTCAATTTCTAAATATACATGATCTAAGCATTGCGAACCTCTAGTTAATTCATTTATAATCTGCTTGAGATCATGGTTAGAAAAAAAATTGGATAATTCACAGTCCTGTAACTTATTAAAGTCACCTACCACTACATTATAGCCATGGCAGTCAAAGATAGATTGAAAAGAATTGGTAAATGTTTGATCATCAAATAAAGTAGCATACGGCGGTCTGTAAACCGCTGTTAAGATCAGATTATCAAATTGTATAGATAAGAAATCAATGATAGCATTATCATCACTAGTATGTAAAATTTTCGCCTTAAATACAGATTTACAATAAATGAGTACTCCTCCACCTCTTTTATCCAGCGATCTGTCCTTTCTGAATAAAGAATAGTGAGGAATATCAAATTCATGGTTTTTAATATCCTTGTTAAGCCAGGTTTCAGATAATATTATAAAATCGAAATCGTTACTTATTATAAAATTACACAGTAAAAAGTTCTTATTTTTAACACTTCGAAAGTTAGCATAAAATAGAGTAAATGTAGAAAGCGACTTATCTAAACAAGTGTCGACTTTTACTGATTCAACCTTGATGGCTTCTTTACTATTCTTTTCCCGGGCCTCGAGGCCATACTTCCTCTCCCCCCTCTGTCCACAACAGTTAGTAACGATACATCGTTTTTTGATGTTGCAGTCTCACTCGATTGATTCCGTTTAACAGCTTGATCAGACGTTGGCGGTTTCCGTTCCTGATTGTTCTTTAACTTTTTTACTTTTGCCAACTTCCGTTGGAGGAACGTTTTGTCCCGTCCAATAAATATGCTGTGAAAACTCAAATTCTCCTCTTTCTTTTTATTGATAGATTCTAATTGCATATTTGTTGGCCTTTTTGATAATTTTACAATTACAGGCCTTGGACGATCAGCTCGTTTCCCCACCCTATAGCATTTAGCAATAGCTGCATGCGTTTCTTCTTTTATTAAAGTATTTAATTTCTCGACGTCTTTCACATCGGCATTTTCATCTAGATTAAATAAAACTAATTGATCCTGTTTGCTATTACGTGCTGAAACTTCGTTTGCTAATATATTTAGCATTTCTTCACCAGATGATTTATTTTTAACTAGCATATCACCTTCCACTGTTAAATCGGCCAATTCAATCCATGGTTGAACATCAGTCTGTAACTTGTCTAACTTCACAAGTAATGTCTCATTCTGTTCAACTATACGCGCACTTAAAGTTTCATTATTTTTCACCACTTGCTCCAATTTCATTGCATTCACAATTGCATCATTCTTCAATATGGACATCTCATTTTTTAAATAGTTGTTTTCATCCTTCAACACTTCCATGGAGTTCTGAAGATTCATAACAATTTTTTCAATATCGGAATGCGACAAAATCGGAGCCATGTCAAACCGCGCGCTTTATATCCAAAAGGTAAGCGTTAATTTTAAGTCCTATCCTCCTTTTACAAGCATTACATACTACTTTAATTGAATCAACATGAAATAAAGTTAATTATGTCTCAATCTCAAATTAAAACCGACAAAAAAAATTACTGAATAATATGGGCATTAGCTAAATTTCTTGTTCATCTTCAGTGTTTTCAATTTTGCGCTAATGCAATACTTCTGCAATGATCGCTTGCGTTTCAATGCTAGTCGAAACTAAATCAATTATTATATAATATCTGTTAGAACACAAAAGAAAAAAACTTTCTCCAAATCTCAACAATTTATGCTAAATACCGTTTTGCAGTAATTTAATAAATATAAACGCATGAAATTCGTAAGCGGGAATCGAAAGGTCTGAATCGGTATGATTCAAAACTGATTTTTATTACAATTCAGATCCTTTTTTACATAATCATAAAGTACGTTTTTTACTTATTTAAAATGAAACAAAGTTCCTTTTATATCTTTCTCGAAGTAAAAATGGCGAAAATGTATTTTAAAATATTATAGACTTCAATTGAATATCAAAAATGGTTTCTTTTGCATCTATAGTGTCAATTGTGCTTAAAAAATAAAATAACTGCAAGTATGGTCTGCATTCGAGTGCTTTTTGCGATTAGATATACATTTTTATAATATGTGCTAACGCAAAATAAAACACATAACTGCGAATTTTACTGATTTCGAAGAATTTGCGTTAAAAAGTGCTTAACAGTAATCGAAAAACAATAGCTGAATGTCATTCAGTCGCATTCTCATCCTTCCACTTAAAAATATTGTGTACCTTCAAATGACTTAGCATGACATAAAGTTATATTTGCCCTTTTGCAACGTACAAGTTTAGACGATACATTTCCAGTTAATTTTGTCATAATTTGAATATCAAAAAGGAAAATGATTTATGTCTATCTGAAGCGTCATGGATATATTGCTTTTTCATACCTCTTCAATTATGGTGTACCTTGCTGATAACGTTTTCGTTTATAATAATTTATATGATTTCATGGAGTTAAAATGAAATGGTATTAAAAAGAAATAAAATAGCATTAAGTATATTCCACTCAAATGCTGGAATCAAAAGAGCTCAAGCAGCACGACTCAAAAGAAAATATTTATTCAGAATCTATTTCTCCGTTTTGTAAGGAATAAATTTGCTCTCCATCTACTTCAAATTCAATAAAATACTTTAGTATTATTTCAAAGTTAGAGTGCAGACAAAATATTCTAAAATAATGTGGCCATTAATTCAACATCAGAAAGAAAAATGTCGATGCGTCTTAATTTTTCTTACGTGTAGTGATACCACAATATCTCTGTAACTAGAGCCTGTGTGCAAATGCTAAACGCCGATAAATGCATCATTTTAAAATTTTTGCTTCAACGCAAAGTAAACCACGGTCTCCAAATTCCAATGATTTCGCGTAATTTAGAATGGGTGTTGTTCAACGGTAATTAACCTACAAAGAGTATTCCATCCAAGTTTGGAAACCCTAGCTCTGTAGCAGTATGACTGAAAACGAGTTGCTAATCTAATTCTAAATAGTGGTGACATGAATTGAATATGAAAAAAGAAACGTTTGCTTTGTGAATGCAGCACATAAGCGTAGTTACACGGCAATACCTCGAAAAGTACGGCCTCCGTTCGATTGCTCGTAACTTCAAAAGGTATCCATTTCTACTATCTGCTAGAACTCGAAGAAAATACACCTATCTTTAAATGTTCACAACTTCAAGGAACTTAGATTGGACAGTGTTTTTCGCCAATCAAACAACAATAAATAGCTTTCATTAAAAAGATAGAACCGAAATATCTCAAGCGGTTTGGCCTAGAAGATATTTTTCATCCTATACTAATCCATTTTTAAAGTAATAAATATGCTTTTAGCTTACTAAGTATCAAATAATGTAATATTTTTCCATTTAAAACTTAAACTCACGATCATACATTTTCAAGGATTATTAACATTAGTTGAATAACAAAAATAAAATATTATGCTTCTGAGGCGTTAATGGTGAATTGATTACATAATACATCTAAATCGAATGTTAGGTGTTGATGAATGTATCCATTTGTAATATTTCGCAAAACGCAAAGTAAATCACACATTTTGTCCCAAATGTTAAATATTTCAGTGACATTTCAATTGAATATTGTTTAATGTAAATAAAACAACAGGATTGATGCAACTTTATGCAAATCTATAAGGAAACACATAATTTCGTATTCGTTGGAGAATAAATTAAACTAATGTTAGGTCAAACCACAAATCGGTGACATTTCGTACCAGACAGACCTTGGTGTTTCGTGTTCAAAACGGTAACTGCAGCTACACTTAGATGGATGTACGTGCGCATTGATTATACTTAATTAGATAATTATCAGTAAAATCTACACGTACACAAACATGCACACACAGAGTAGCAGTTGTGAGATTAGCTAATCATAAGAATACTTCGAGAGGTTACAAGGAAATTTCCATACTTACATAGTGCCTGTCTTTAATTTTTATCATTTACTATGGCATTATGTCGTTAAGAGTATTGCTAATTTATTTGGCTTCCCACCCTAAAATGTAACAATATCCACAATTGCATCATTTCATATGGTAACCAGAAACAAAAAATCTAATGCATGTAACAGATAAATTAAAATTCATTATTTGTAATGTTTTCTAGTTTTCATACGCAGAATATAGAGAAATACACAAATACGTGACAGGTGCCTATCTTGTAAAACGTTAGTCGGTTATAATGCGACTAATCCGTCAGATTTAACAATAATTGTTTGTGCGGGTGGTGGTAACAATTCTTTAAATCAAGTTTTCGAGCTTGAAGTAAATACAATAGGATTGGTGTTTACTTCAAGCTCGCAAACTTGATTTAAAGAATAATCCGTCAGATGTGTAACTGAAAAAGTTAAAGTAAATTTCATATTTGCTTTATTATTTTTTCCCCTGAGAATTGTGATAAATTTTGGACCGATTATGAACACCGGCAAAGGTATCTGCACTATTTACAACAAAGCGTGTAACTAGGACGAAACCTGTGTTAGTAACAACACAGATCAAGTAACGCAACCTTCATCAGATCACGACGACTGGCTTACAAAACAGGAATTATTCTCAATAAATTTATAAGATCTCTGGCTTTCACATCCGGTGGTCTTAGCATACATTATACTTGAAAGAAAATGTCGGATGCGCAATTCCTTTTGAAATAATGTCAGTTCCGATAAAGCAAATAAACAATTATTGTTTGCAGAGGGCTAATCCATATGCAATCATGTATCAGATATTACGTACTTATCAATCGACTTCCAACGGTTTTGCAACATTGGGCGATTGATAAGGCACAATAAGATTGGTATCTACCTGAATCTTGCAAAACCAACTCAAAGAATACCAATTAACACACCAGTTCAAGTAGGACCGAGAGGATTTGTCAAATTCAGCGTGAAAGAAAGATTTAATCTCATATATACATGCGTTTCGAGCTTACTGGAGGCTCATCAGTAGAAGCCGGAACTACACATAACACCCACAATATATTTGGTTAGTAAAAAAGGAACAGTTGTGTACCCCTATCTTTTATCCATATTTTTAATAAAGCAGCAGAGTTTCAAATTAGAATATAATCTTTAGCATTAGCTTGTCAAGATCAACTAACTATATAAAATATGTACCAGGCATTTAAAGAGTACGGGCAAAATAAGTTTGAAGACAGGCTAATTTTAGTAAAACGGAGAATAACACTCTTTACGAACATCTGCTACTCCAGCAAACCCCCTACACTTGATTGACATAAGTTTTCAAATTTTTATGGTAAGCATGACCAATTGAACGAAACAGTTAATTATTATATATTCTTCACTGATAGTATCCGGATATGTGCTTCATAATTAATCTCTATTTGGTCTAAAAATATATAAATACATTACTTTGTAATCTTTAAAAGTTATACAAATAAAAGTTCTAGAGACGTCCAATTAATATAAATCCTACTATATATATATATATATATATATATATATATATATATATATATATATATATACATATATATAGTAAGATTTAAAGAATTGTTACCACCACCCACGCAATCAATTATTGTAAAATTGTATTGCCTATATATAGATATGTGGCGAAAAGCTGCACACGGTTAATGTTCGTGACTGCATAGAAATTGTGCAGCCGACATTTCCAGTCAAGTTCAATGTATGCGAGACTGCTAGAGGTGAGAGCCGCATATCTAAATTTGATTTCCATATATATTCAATGCGGTTTGATCCTCGATAGTCAGTTTGCCGTCGTACTCTGATGATGATCATGGAAGGTCGAAACGCGTCAGTGCGTTGCGGCTGGCGGTAGTTTTGTTATGTTGTTCGATGACTGGTTAAATACAATGGGATTGGTGTTTACTTCAAGCTCGCAAACTTGATTTAAAGCATTGTTACCACCACCCGCGCAATCAATTATTATAAAATCATTCAATTCAATATATTACAGTTAAATAATGCTTGTTGCGAAGAGCTAATATATATGCAAGTATGTATTAGGTGTTGCGAACCTAGTAACAAATTAGTTCAGTTGTGACCAGAATGGATAAACCAAAGGCAGCATGAACGGAAAGTATAATCTCATGCACATTCGTTTCGTGCTTACTGGCGACTCATCAGTGGGAGCCGGTATTACGCCCTTTAACCACTATATATTTGGGTGAGGAATGTGGGAAAATGGGATGTTAGCTTCACTATTGCAGATTTGCACATACTAGTGCGCTGCCACTTTCCATGATCATCATCTGAGCACGGAAGCAAACTGACTCACGAGAATCAATTCATATGTAAGTTATGTAAAATCAGATGGGAATCTCTCACCTCTAGGTTTTGCTTTCATTTCTATTTATTAAACTTTCTCTAACTTGTATATGAACAGCGGTCTGCTCCGCGTAAGGCAGTTACCGTCGTGCCCTGATGATGACCATGGAAGGCCGAAGTGCGCTAGTTCCTTTAATTGACTGTAGTTTTCTTATACTGTTCCACTGGTTAGGTAAGATCAAATCGGTTTTCATCGCAAGCTTATATACTTGATGCAAAGAAACTTCTAAAATTGCCTTCTTTCTGGTCGTCTAATGAAATTACACACATTCTCTTTTTTTTAAATCAACATGCTCATAACATTCAGTTACCAAATGCACCTGAGGCTCGAATTCTTGCCTTCAGCGTGTTATGTGACTTTTGAGAAACCCCGAAATTTAATTGAGCATAAATTTAATACTACACTAGTTTTCGGCCCCATTGGGCTAAAACTCCAGAGGCAAGAACGTCTAAAAATGAACGACGTGTCAAAATAAACTTAATAAGCGAACAATATAATTATCTCGTGGACAAATATATCTTCTTCATCAATAGCACCACCTTCACTGACCAAAGTTCCCCGCGTATGCGAAATAACAGCAGCCTACTGGCAATGAATAATTATGCATTTTGATGTCAAAATTCGCTAAAGAAAATATAGATTTAAAATCTTGAAAAAACTGATTTGAAATATGCTTTTAGTAGCCATAATGTTACCAGTCAATTACAGTTTATTCGTCTAGCATAGAGACGTCTTAAACGCGTGTCTGTTTACAACCCCCGATACCATTAAAACCGGCATCTTTCATTATTTTTTCTACTACAAAAGAATATAATTAGGTTCATCATTAATGTTTACATCTCTCCAAAAAGCGCATTCAATTTTGACATTTAACCGTGATCAAAGCCCTTGCATACTGTAAACTCGTAATGATTTATCATTCCAATAGTTTATACAGTCTAGTTGGTAAAAAAACCTAACTGTTACATTCGAAACTTCACATTGAACTGTTAAATCTCCATTTCAAGCGTATGCGCAATTACAATATTCAAAAAGTACAGGACCGATCGTAACACATTTAATAGTTATTTGTTTGTTGAGAATAACCAATATACATCTATCCAATTATGTAATAAGTACTTTTAGAAAACGAACCTTAATAAATGCAAAGTACTCATTCCATATGAAAAGCAAAAGAGAAACTTTATCAGGCACAAGAACCGTTCCTTTCCCATATTTTTCTCACGTATCTGAAAATGAACATCATTTTATATATAAACTAAAAGACAAAAGAAGATATAAAATGTAAACATGGCGAGAGTGTGAAATAAGGGACCAACAAATACTGTGCAGACCATGTTGGTTTATGGTAACTTATTCTGTTTAATTTACCATTAGTTTCTTTCTTTAGTAGTATATCTTAGAAAGGCAGATAATCATCTTTTCCATGCGCCTCGTTGAAACTTTGAAGCAATGCAATAGGTACTGAATATCAAGTTAAAATAGGACCAAAATGATATGCAAGTCAATAGCGCGACAACTTCTCTATACATTTGGTCCTAAATGTGTGACAGTTAATCAGTGCAACTTCCTATACGTATGCGCATCGTTCTGGATAGCTTATATTCATATATATATATATATATATATATATATATATATATATATATATATATATATATATTCTTTATTATGTCCATTGCCTTTGAATATTACAATGTTTATTTCTAATTAGGAAGAAAAAACATTAATAACAAAGTGGATAATTGCCATTTATTTCGAGAATACTAAATTTCGCTCTACAATCTTTCATTTATATACATTCGGGGTTTTCATTTGAATATGTGGGTGGCAACAAATATGACTCGGTTTTATTTCTATATTTTGTTTCGGCTGATTTGTAAGTGTTTATTCATTTGTGTCTGTGCGCGCGCCTGTTTGCATGTAAAGGTCCTTCTCACTGTTTGCAAAGTGTTGTCTGAGATCTGGTCATTATTGTAATGATCGCTTGAGAATTAACCATCTGTTCGAATTGTTTGCTCTTACGTGTACGAGTGCGATTTTTCCGAGTGTAGTCTTTCGTTTCACCTTTTGCGCATATTTGTGTTCTTCACTTGGTAACAGCGCAAGTGCGGATTGCAGTATTGAACGCTTATATTGTTTGGAAATTTCTGTCACCGTATGTGCATGTGGTTCTTCCACTTCAGTTTGTTGCCAATCCGATTGAACGTTTGTTGATTCTAGTCGAGGGCCTGTTCGGTCTTGCCTCAATACTAGTAAATTGTTGTTGAATTTGTTATTCGTGGCCAGTCGATTAGAATATCATGTGGATGAAACTTTTTTATATTTATGCCAGGTGCCTGTTGTTTTATATAAAGGGCTTCATGAATAAATAATACTTTTTCTGATTTTGCTTTATGGAGAATTGAGAAATTGGTCGAATTGACTGGGTGCCACGTTTCCAATATATGATCGGAAATAGCTGAATTTCCTGACGGTGCCAAGCCTTAGTTAATCGATTTCTGTGGCAAATGTTGCTGGATTCTGTTTATCAATTGCTTCTTCGTACGTCCGATATATGTGCTACCGCACATACATTTGAATTTGTAGAATATGAATGATTTGGAGAGAATTGGCAATTGATTTTTGACATCGAACCTAATGATTCTCTGTGTACTAAATGTGATATTAACTTTAACACTGGGAAAATTCTCCTTAGTTATTCTATTCAGCCGCCGTGCAATTATTGAGGTTGGTACGTCGCCTCTAAATGGTAAGCTTAGGAAAACCGGCTTGACGATATCCTCTCTAGTGCGAATCTGCCGTGGCCTGATTTTGACATCAATGAATCGCCCTGGGTAGTTGTTCATTAGCAAAATTTTGCTGAGTTAGCCCAGTTCTTCCTCGATCTTGTATTCAGAGCAGATCTTCCTGATTCTGCTTGCTAGATTGTTTACTAATTTTCTTTTGTAGGATTTTGGCACACTGCTGTTGTAGTGAATGTATTGCCCGGTAAATGTGGATTTTCTACATTTGACCAGTGTCAAATACCCATTTTCGTCTCGAGTGAGTTTGATGGCAAGGAAGGGAATATTATTGTCTTTCTCTACCTCGAGAATGAATTTGATATCCGGATCAGCTCCATTTGCATGCTTGAGGATTTCGGAAGGGTTTGCTGCTTCTGAGATGAACAACAATATATCATCTTCATACCTTTTGTAGAGTGCGCACTGGTCAATTATACATTTTAGGCTTGTTTTTTCAAGATGATACATGTATACATCTGACAGGAGGGGTGCAATGCAGCTTCCCATAGCTACACCATTGATCTTTCGGTAGTATAGCCATTCAAATATAAATTGCAAGTTTTTTGTACATGCTTATATGAGTTTGTCTATGTGTTTTTGTGATGAGTTGGCTGCCTTTGAATACCTTCTTGCATTGTTGTAGTGCGCTAAATATCTCGGCTTTCAGTCGTTGTCCATTGAATGCCTGGAAGGCAGTGTCTTTCGTTAAGTCATTGTTGAAATGTTCCATTCTAGCCTGAATGTCAATAATGTCGCGTTCACTTAGGTTTCTCTTGACTATGCAGAATTTCGCTCCTAAGGAGAGTAATTCTTTCTGGTGTTTTGACAAGATAACTTTTGAATAATTATGAATATATGCGTCTGTGTTTGTAGGAAATTTCGATTGTGTAGGAAATTTGTCCAGGTCCGTTGTGAGGTCCTTTGTTTCTTTGTCAGCTGTTATTTTCATCAGCGTTTCTATCTTCGTTGTAAAAGTGGTATATTCGCTGTTGTTCAGTTTTGTAAGTTGGCAACCCAATGATTGAGTGATTCTCTCAGCATCTTGCAGTTTTGATTGGTTAACCTCGATGGCATTAAGCAACAAGCTGCTTAAAAGTTTATTCGTCCAATTCTGGTTATTTCTCCTGCACTACTTGAGGAATCCTTTTGGAACAACATCTGCCTGCAAACACGATATGAAGAACTTTGTTCTTTCCAGAAATTTAGCACTCACACAACACGAATAACAAAATTCAACAACAATTTATTATTATTCAAGCAAGACCGAACAGGCCCTCGACTAGAATCAACAAACATTCAATCGGATTAAACGAACAATTATTATAATCAAGGTTGCGGTCTTGATATAAACACCTGACCCATTAATTACTTACATATGTCAGTACAAACTAAGAATTGTGTAGTGTAGAAAAGGCAATTCATGTAGTAGACCGATTTCGTCCTTATCTGGGAACTTGAGTCGAGGGGTTGAAGTTATTGCTTGAGTTGGAATGAGAGTTTAACCATTGATCCTAACAGACATACTGCACAAATTCTTTTGTTAGTATACTGGTTCATCGCAATCTTGTTAGTCTATTTTTCCCTTAGGTTGAGCTCATATGGCATCCATTTAGACCCAAAAGTCCAACTAATATTGCTGGATGGTTAGTTGGACCTTTGGTTCTAAATGGATGCCATATGAGCTCCACCTAAAGGAAAAATAGACTAACCAAGTTACATTAGTTAGTATACAACTGAAAATTGTGTGCAGTGTAGTATGCGGCAGGATGGCTCAGTGGTTAGAGCACCAGATTCCGAAGCAGACGTGCCCAGGTTCGAGTCTTGTCCGCGGCAAACTCTGGCCAGTACACGATGAGTTCCTACAAGGACGAAACTGGTCTACTGGATGAATTGCCTTTTCTACACTATGTACCCTAGTTTATACACAAAGACACAAACTCATACACACTTACTTATCAGCCAAAACAAGAAATAGAAGTAAAACTGAGTCAAATTTGTTGCCACCCACATAATGAAATGAAAACGAAGAACGTATATAAATAAATTATTGAAACGTGAAGTATAAACGTCCCGAAATAAATGGCCATTATCCATACTTCGTTATTAATGTGTTCTTTTCTTTCCTAATTCGATATATATATATATATATATATATATATGTATATATATATATATATATATATAATAAAGTACATTCCATTAGAACAAGAAAAAATTTAATATCAATATTAAGTTTATTGCTGATAATGGCTGATTTATTTCGAGAATACCTAACTACACATTAAAACCTTTCTTTTATATCCATTCTAGGTTTTCATGTGGTTAAGTGAATGATAGCTAATTTGATTTACATGTCTACTTGTTTTCTTTTCCACATTCATGCAACTGTTTCTGGCCACTGCTTGTTGATTTATGAGTTCATGTGGTTATTTAGCATTGTTCGTATATGAATCATTATCGTGGTATTAAAAAGTTATGTATAAGATCGGGTTATTCTTCTATTGACGTATTTGATTTCTTGCCAGTCTTTCGCTTTGTTGGTTATTGAATGGTAAAATGATTTTCTTCGTATGTTGTCGTTCATACCGCACCTTTATTTGATTCCTTTTTCCGCTGGTAACAGCACAGGATATGAAAATTTCGGGATTGTTCACATATATTTTTGTGCAACGCTTGTCACCGTAATTTTTAATAGTGATGCCATTTGCACTATTATTTCTTCTCCCGTTAGTTGCCAACCCAATCGACGGTTTTCTGACTCAGATTTAGTTGATGGTTGGACACGTCTGGATAAAATAAAACTGTACTCTGATGATGATCATGAATGGTCAAAACATGTCAGTGCATTGCGACTGACGGTAGTTTTGTTATGTTGTTCGATGATTAGTTAAATAAAATGCGATTGGTGTTTACTTCAAGCTCGCAAACTTGATTTAAAGAACTGTTACCACCCCCGCGCAATCAAGTATTGTTTAATTGTACTGTCTATATTTATGTGTGTGGCGAAAGCTAAAAACAGCTAATGTTCGTGACTGCATAGAAATTGTGCAGTCGACATTTCCAGTCACGTACAATGTATGCAAGGCTACTAGAGGTGAGAGCCGCATGCAAAGCAGTTTGATCCACGCTAGTCAGTTTGCCGTCATAATCTGATGATGATCATGGAAGGTCGAAACGCGTCAGTACGCTGCGACTGGCGGTAGTTTTGTTATGTTATTCGATGACTGGTTAAATAAAATAGAATTTGTATTTACTTCAAGTTCGCAAACTTGATTTAAAGAATTGCTACCACCACCTGCGCAATCAATTATTGTTTAATTGCATTATTTAAAACTGTACGTTGTTTGCATAATTCATGGTGGAAATTTTAATCATTTAGTACGTGTACTTTGTGCCTAAAAGTTTCGTAGATGTATGAAATTTGTTCGTAATTTGCTTTATGTGCCACTGAGTCCTTTAAATTAGCTGTTTGCCCCGTTCCAAATATATTCCCAGATATAGCTGGCTTTTCTGACGGTGTTGGGGGATTTTTAACTAATTACTGTGGTGCAAGTTGATGGATTCTGTAGATCAACTGCTTTTTTGTGTTTTCCAATTATATACTACCATTCGTACAAGCAAACATATAGACTATGGAGGATTTGAGGAGAATTGGCAATTAATCCAATGTGTAATGGATTTGATGTTAACTTTTCCCTAACGAAACTTGCCTTAGTGATTCAACGTAGCCGCCGTACAATTACTGAATCTGGTAGGTCACCTCAAAATGTTTAGTTTATGAAAATATTATCGTTGGTACCTTCTGTTGAAAGAATCGGATTATGGTATCCATAGATCGCTCCAGGTAGTTGTATATAAGCTAGCTTTACCTCAGATAATTTAACTCTTACTCTATCCCTTGTTCAGAGCAGATCTTCATGATTAGAATTGCTAGATTGTTAATTGGGTTTCTTTTGTGAGATTTTGACTCACTACCATCGTAATGGATGTCCTGGATGGTAATAGGAGAATTCTATACGTTGCCAGTTTTAAATGACTATGTTAATCGCGAGTAAGATGAACGTCAAAGAAGGAAAAAATCTCGTATTTATGCACCTCGTGAGTGAGTTCGATATTTGGATCGACCTGATTAGCTGGTTTTATGATTTCGACTGGGTCTGCTGCTTTTGGGGTGAACAATAGTAGAAAATGAAAACACATTATGTAACGTATATACTGGTTCATCCGGGTTTTAGACTTGTTTACCCACGATGGTTCATGCACACAACCGCCTAAAGTGATGCAATACAGCTTCCCAAGCTACATCATTAAACTCTCCAAAATAGAGGCTTTCACGATGTTTAGTTCTTCAGGGTCATTAGTATCTATAGGAAAATCTCATAGAAAATAGTCTGATTTCTAGTGGAAAAATTGAAAATAAGGATGAAGCATCAAGTGAGACCATTTTGCATCTTTCGCCGTTTTCCCACCTCAGTTTATCTGCTAGTTCGAAAGAGTCCTTGATTGTGTTTCCAATTATGAAATTTCACAACGTTTAAAGTAATCTGCAAAGAAACTTTGCTGGCTTACAATGCGTTACTTTGATCGTTGACATTATAGGCCGCAGCGAAAGAGCTCCTGAAGTTTTAATAGATCTGGTATAACGTACAGTCCGGCGGAGATTGTTCTGATAGTTGTCGCTTTTTAAATTTATCCTGAGAGTCCTGATCTGAATTCGAATCAATTATTGAACATAAACACTCCACTTTGGCATTTTCAAAATATCATTTGTTCTTGCTTCAATATTTGTTGTGCTGTCTTTATGTTTGTTGTCCAGTTTTAGTTTTGATAATTCATTTATCGCGTTCATAGACACACCAAGAGCTACAGCTTCGAATGCAACACCATTTATTCCTTTGACAGACCTGGCGATTTAACACAGTTGCGGAAAATGTATCACAATTATCATTAACAATGGCAGAAATTGCACAAAATAATGGGCAATCAACGTTGAAATCTGTATATCCTGTGCTGTTAACAGGGCGTCAAAAGAAAACAACATGAAAAATACAACGCTAACGAGATTATGTGCGGATTAAACTGTTGTTTACTCAATAGCCAACAAAGCGGATGTCTGGTTAAAACTCAATCCATCGACGCAAGAATGACCAGATCTGGACCATTAATTTGTACTGAAACATGAATGATACCTGCACACACACAAGCACATATTCACACATACTTGCAAATAAACACGTATTCAATGACCAACAATCGCACGACTGCCTCTAAGATATACAAAACTACAAATCAGACTTTTCTCACTCAGCCAAACAAACAATACCCCAGAATGGATATGACTAAACTATTTTAATGTGTAGTTAAGTTTTCTCGAAATAAATCGGTCCATACTCAAAATATACGTCATATTAATTATTAATGTTTTCGACATTAGAAAAATACTGTGTAATGTTCGAAAACAGTGCAAATTACAACGATTGTTAAAGATCGGAATCAGCCGTTTACTCGCAATAATTTAATCACTTTTATTGCAGTCAATTATGCTCGCGCTAAACAACTTGAAAGGATTAATTTTTAAATCGTGTTTGCAATCATATATTGTGTCCAAAAGTTTCCTTAAGCGGTGCCGATGAGATAACCAGAAACTGACCAAAAATACTTATAAACCGCCTATCGATAAATACCATCAAGGATAACCAATAAATAATGCAAGACGCTGCAAGATTCATACGATAGGTCAGCCATCATTTTGCAAATTTGAACGAAAGCAAATTAAATGCCATGTACAATTAAGCTTGAAATGTTGATGAGAATAGCAAATGAAAAATAACTAATAGACGTCACACGAGATCTGGAAAACTTCCCCGGTCATTCAAAATTTCTACATATACTGAGGCATTCTTTTTACAATTAATAAAAGGCAATTTTATAAAAAAATCAAAAAAGAAGTTTTATGTCCATGATTGGGATTAAAAATGATTGGTCAAAATTCAAACCAAATAACAAACAATGAAGCAAGAATAAATTAGATTTTGAAATCGATAAAAAACACATTATTAGGTTAATGGCTAATTCTAAAATAGATCAGGACTCGTACAAAAAATAAAATATTAAAATCCCTCGGAACAGACCTATACAGAATGTACAGAAAATCAAAAACACGTAAAACCAGGACAGACTCAAGAGTTCCACTGATGCGGCATATTATGTCAATGATTAAAAAACAAAAAAAATCCAGCAAAATTTTAAAGTAAATTGCTTCAATCACAAAAAAATGTCACCAAGACGAACAAAATCAAGGCAGCGTTCAAGCTAGAAGATGAACTGAGCGGGAATAGCATCCATGAATATCAAATAGCCCAACTTGACAATAAATTCGTATTATCAAATAGTTCATTGGAGAAATCGACGACCATATTTTGTGTTAATAATTAATTACAGGGATTTGTTATAGACTAATGATCTCAAAGATCTGAAAATATGTAATTTCCGTTTGGATGTAAATATTTTCGAGAATTTTATAAAATCGAATCTAATGCCTTTTGCTGCAATTCCCGGTTGCAGCATCCCTGCCAACCAATTAATAAATGCCCAATATATACTAGACTAGTGCAGATAAAAGACTCCAATGTCCATCTAACGTGACATTTGCTCAGACGGAATAGTGTACGTTATAAAATGACAGCCCGAAAAATTCTATATAAAAATGTATGTAAAACGCAACAAAAAATATGAGTCAGGCCACTAAATACATGAAGAAAACCATCGGTTGGAATATGACTAAGATATGTATGCAACGCTTGGTGCCAAATGACGTTTTACACAACATTCACTATATACCGACAACAAATATTATCAAGTCCCGTCATTATATTTGAATATAATAACATTTCCCAAGGCGGAATCGTCAAAGCTTTATAATGACATATCGGAGATCGTTATTTGAAGCTGTGCGTATTTAGACAATAAAAATAGTGCCAAATGAAGGGCAGATCAAAAGGATAGGCGTGTGTAGGACTGTGTTTGTTATGCAAGGCGCGGTGTAGATAGATTATGGCATGAAATGTGCGAATCTGACTTTAATGCGTCCAGATGCACGTCTCAGCAGCAGCACTTTTTTTAGATAAAAACTAAACCGATGCATCAGACGAGTTGAGCCTGCCATTTTACACCATGCTAAATATAAACCGAAAACAAATATAATAAAACCGTTATTTTGTGTGAATTTAATCAAATTTTTCCAGGTGGAATTCTGTAAATTTTATAACGCCTGCGTGTTTTGCTATATTAAACTTTAGCCAGAATGCAATAAAGGATTAGTGCATATGCGATTGGGAACATTATGCAGAGCGCGGTGTCAAAGGATTAGGCCGATAAAAGCAGCCTAAATATATTCTTCAAGAAAAAAAAACATTTGGACTAATTATTGTGTTAATCAAAACGCAGATCAAGTAATTTTGATTAATCTAGTTTCGCAAACGTTTTTTTCCATTTAAGGATTAAGCTATAATTTTTGCGAATCTGGATTTAATCATACCAAAGCAGGTCATAGCCGCAGCATTTTTAAATATCACAGACGAAACAGATGCATTAGGCGAATTGCATTTGTCGTGTTACGCAATCTTTAGTGCATACCGACAACAAATATGATCAAACCCTGTCATTATGCTTTAATTTAACAGCATTTTTCCAGGTGCCATAATGTAAACTTTATAATTAATTATCTGGAATCGCTGTTTGAAGAGTTATGTTGAAAGCAATAAAGTACAGGTAACAGCTAAATGAAAACAATCAAGGGGATAAGTTGGTGCATGCCGGGGCATGTGTATGCAAAGCGCAGTTTCGATGGAGTACGGCAAAGTTTACCCGAATCATGGAAGATCTAAACACGTCAGTACGTGCGACTGGCGGTAGGTTTGTTATGTTGATGACAACTGGTTAAATAAAATGGGATTGATGTTTACTTCAAGCTCGCAAACTTGACTTAATGCATTGTTACCACCACCCACGCAATCAATTATTGTTTTATTGTATTGCTTATATGTGTATATGTGGCGAAAGCTGCAAACAGTTAATGTTCGTGACTGCATAGAAATTGTGCAGCCGACAATTCCAGTCAAGTACAATGTATGCAAGACTACTAGAGGTGAGAGTCGCATATCTAATTTTGCTTACCATATGTATGCAATACGGTTTGATCCTCGCTAATCAGTTTGCCGTCGTACTTTGATGATGATTATGGAAGGTCGAAACGCGTCAGTGCGTGCGACTGGCGGTAGGTCTAATTTCAACTTCCTTTGCTTTATGCCTGTTAATTAAAGGCTCCAGATTGTTAATGATGTTAAGTTTTTCAAAAGATGCAGGTGATTTGAATTTATATTAAGTAGGGTTCTGGACTAAGTACCTTTCATAAAAATGTCTCTTACTAATTAACTTGACGTCGAAAATTGTAAGATTTCAAGATTAAAATGAATTTCGTTCATTCGATATGTTGAAATACAATACGAATCATTTTAAGACAGTCCCTTTCCCGAGGCACTAGACTCTAAACAAATATAAAACAATGTATTCTTAGAAATATCAGGAGTGTATAAAATCCCATGCAATTTTTGTAAATTGAACTGAAAGTACGGAAATGGTGCTAAATCCTATCTTGTTCGTCACGCAATGGAGATCGGACATACTATTAACTTGGATAAATGTAGACTTACAACGATATGTAGTCATAACAGAATTTCGAGATGGATTTGAGAATCCATCGAATTCAGATCACTAGATGATATTATGAATGAGACAGCTGTGGAGAAATAGTTAGGTTTGATTTGGAATACAGCATTACCTAGTGATAGAACAGGACGATTGCACGAATCTGAATCTGATGCTAGCTCCAGTAAAAGATTAAGAACATCGGATAAAGACAGGCTTATTACCTTATTACTGGTTGGTTAATTATTGATAATAAAGTACTAAATTTCATTCTATAATTGTGAGTTGAACGCTTATTAACGGGATATTATCTTCTTTCCTATTATTGATTATTCAATCGTTAAACTATTTTCATGATTATCTTGTCTAATCGTCATTTATTTTATTTCATATTTTAATCAAGCGTCGTTTTTTTACTAAATATGATTTAGTTGTGTCATGTCTTCACGCTATCTTTTTGGATCATTCTGTTAATGAAACATTTTAAATGTCAAGAATAAAATAATTATTCTCACGCGTGCAAAACCTATTTACTGCAGTTTCATTGAGATGGATGTATACGTGTATTAATTTTATTTAACTGAATTTATCGTAGTTACATATACACATACCTGATTCGCGCCTATTTAATGATATGACAACAAATGTTATTTAACAAACCAATCCTAAATACTAGTGGTTTGAGTGAAATTTTACACATGCGTGTTTTGACTGATTCACATGTTTTCACATACCCTAAAATGAGGTTATGGATAGTGTATCGGATGTATTGAGCTCCTCACCCTATAGTATAAGGGCGCCCTCAATTATGTCTTTCGACATGGGGAATATAAAACAATTTGTCTAACGCATGTCAATGTTAAATTCATATTCAGACGATCTAGTTACATTTATTATAATCAAGGTTACGATCTTGATATAAACACCTAACCCATTAATTACTTACATATGTCAGTATAAACTAAGAATTGTATAGTGTAGAAAAGGAAATTCACCCAGTAGACCGGTTTCATCCTTATTGTGAACTCATCATGTACTGGCCAGAATTTGCCGTGGATAGGACTCGAATCAGGGCACGTCTGTTATAACCACTGAGCCACCCTCCCGCACACTACACTACACACTGTTGTCAGTTATATACTAACTAATGTAACTTGGTTAGTCTATTTTTCCTTTAGGTAGAGCTCAAATGGCATCCTTTTGGACCCAAAGTTCCAATTAAACATCCCAAATCTGTCATTACTGAACAGACACTATAGTGTGCGGCAGGATGGCTGTGGTTCGAGCACCAGATTCCGAAGCACACGTGCCCAGGTACGAGCCCTGTCCGCAGCAAATTCTGGCCAAAGCATGAAAAGTTTCCAATAAGGACGAAACCGGTCTATTGGATGAACTGCTTTTCCTACACTATACAATTTTTCATTTATATTGACAAAATTTATGTACTTAATGGGGCAGGTGTTATATCAAGTTCGCAACCATGATTATAGTAAATAGGATGGCAGCCCCCAACGTCTGTCAAAATATGCTCAAGGAACACAACAACTGGAATTCATCCGGTGTTAGTCAAAACACAGATAAGGTAGTATTGAAATTCTAGCAACTTGTCTTAAAAGACTTGACACCGCGTAATTGCTACGAATCAAATTTATCGCAGCGTTCATGTCATACTCAAAAAGAAAATATCTTTTCACATTTGGATGCTGCAAGTTCATCTCATCCTTGATATATTTAAAATGGTTTCTATGCCCTTACCAACATTTTGTTTAGACAATCATTTCTTTTCCAGTTGACAACTGATCAGCCCAATCTCCTATTATTCCACATTCTTAGACCAAATATATAGTTGGTAAAGCGCTTAATACCGGCTCCTACTGATAAGTCGCCAGTAAGCACGAAAGGAATGTGCATGAGATTATACATTCCGTTCATGCTGTCTTTGGTTTATCCTTCTGATCACAACTGAACTAATTTGTTACTAGGTTCGCAACACCTAATACCTACTTGCATATATATTAGTTCTCCACAACAAACAGTATTTAACGAACTTGTGCGTCTGTAATATTTTGAATTGAATGATGTCATGCTTACCGCGAAATGTGATAACTGATACCGATCAAGGCCAGAGTGTATGGATTTACTGGAGTAACAGGTGTTCAGAAATTGTTGTAATTCTCAATTTCGATGAACATTAGCATAAATTCATATCCATCAGGTTGGTATCATGTAGCGACTGGGAAACCATAGTGTTAGTACCATAAAATCTTTAGACTTTATATACCGTAGACTTTATATGATGTTAGCTTCATCTACGCAGGTTTACACTCTGTCCAGGATATTGTTCCAACCTTTTATTCAACATTCTTCGACCAAATACATAGTTGGTAAAGGGCGTAATACCGGCTCCTACTGATGAGTCGCTAGCACGAAACGAATGTACAGATTATACTTTCCGTTATTGCTGCCTTTGGTTTATCCTTCTGGTCAACACTGAACTAATTTGTTACTAGGTTCGCAACACCTAATACATACTAACATAGAAAAACAACCGTTAATCACACGCGGTTGCAATCTTCCGCTGCACCTGTTTAAATAAGAATAGACGCATCGACATGCAGTTGTAATATATTAACAGAGTTGTTTAGGGAATTTATGGAAATTTTCTCGTGAGATGGCATAAATAAAACATCAGCGCAAGATCGCAAGGCCTCACTTAGAACGTGACACAAATAATGGAAATCAACGATTGCGCGAATCAGATCCGAAAACTTGTTCCAGCGAAATATGAAGAATATTGTATTAGCGTTACCTTAAATACAACTTTATAACCTTAGTTCCTTATAATTAGTTGGATAATTATTTGTGTTATCATCCTTCATTTCTTGTTGCCTTATAGTGCTTATTCATTGATATCCTTTATTTAGTGTAGTCATTAACATTTTTTCAAATATCAAAGGCAATAATTCTCATCACTGATTGACTTATACGTAAATAAATCATTCATGTGCGTAGAAAAATGTTTTGGCTTCAAAGGTGTTTTCCTCAAAATTTGCATACATTTATAAACAGAGGAACTGAAAATAGTACGCTTAAGATATGAATTCAGTATGGAAGCCATTGAGGGTTGAAAATGCATAAATTTAACATACTCACAACTTAGTCAATATTAAACGAAATATAATTCTAAAAATATTTTCCAGCATGGTAAGCATTCCCGTATACCTATTTACCATCATATCAAAATTTAATTTCATAGTTTATTCGAAAAATATTTGTTCATATGCATAATTTAGTTCATTCCAGATATGAGTGTTTCGCATTCTCAATTTTAAATTCAATTCAGAACAAATAAAAACTTTGCAGCGCACAAATACTAGTTGATGATTCCATTTTAACGAAGTAAATTTCGAATAAGCAATTCCACAGTATCCATATAAAGACACGCACTTCTAGATACACCAAAAGTGACAGACATGTACCTCTGCTTATGTATGTACGAATGTACATTTAAAACTCTGCGATGCTCCTCGTTAAGCATACCACCGATAAACACTTTGACCTAATTTTATTCACGCTCACTGCCTTTACTTCTCCCTAACACTCTATGTGCAGCTCTCTCTCTCTCTCTTGTATAAAACACATTGTTGTAACATGCTTTTGATCCACATAAATTGATCGATAAACTGTATTGGTGAAGCACAGTTGGAAAGATTATTATATTTATGTGGATCTGATATTCAATTCATTTTGAACGGTCAATTATATAATCAGAAAGATGGTCTAGTAAAGAGTTCGATTCAGGAAAATATTTTATGGGCACGTTGGAGCACATTTCCTTTTATTTATTACATAAAGTAAAACTATGCAAACGTCAAAATTAAACGAATATTGGCTGCACGGGCTGTGATAACATTTACTATAATCAAGATTGCAAACTTGATATAAGCACCTGACCCATTAAGGACTTACATTTTGTCAGTATAACCTAAGAATTGTATAGTGTAGACAAAACAATTCATCCAATAGACCGGTTTCGTCCTTATTGGGGAACTCATTATCTACTGGCTAGAATTTGCCGCGGACAGGGCTCGAACGTGCGCACGTCTTCTTCTGAATCTGGTGTTCTAAAAACTGAGCCACCCTGCTGCAAACTATACATAATTTTCAGTCATATACTAACGTACCAGATTCCGAAACAGACGTGCCCAGGTTAGAGCCCTGTTCGCGGCAAATTCTGGCCAGTACATGATGAGTTCCCAATAAGGACGAAACCAGTCTACTGGATGAATTGCCTCTTCTACCCTATACAATGCTTAGTTTATACTGATAATATGTTAGTACCTAATGGGTCAGGTGTTAATATCCAGTTCGCATCCTTGATTATAATATATGCAAACGTTATGTTGATGATATATTTTTGGTCTGTGATAGCCATGCTCAGGTCGGAGAATTGATCAATGAATTCAATGAACGGCATCTGAATGCTTGATTTAAAATGGAATACTTTGAGGACGATATTCTAACTTTTCTTGATGTGTTCCTCAATCCTAGAATTGATCGCACAATGCGCAGATCCGTCTTCCATAAAAAATTAAGAACATCGAAATATTTAAGTTTCAAAAGCTACTGTCTATTGAATTGAAAAAAGTCTTATTTAGGACATTGTGCAATAAGATATTGTATAATTGTTCACTAGATTTTTTTCAGACTGAGTTGGTTGGTGTATGTTACTCACCACATTTTATAGATAAGTATAAACTTAATGATATAACAAAAACCGTTTTAAATGCTTGTACTTTAGATAAGAAATCGGTGCAAATTCACCTTCAACACAAAGGTGAACGGGCAATAAAGTGCCTTGTGTGTACATATTTTGACGACAATGCCACCAAACTTCCCATACCTATTGTGAGAGAACACACCACTTCAATCTGCGTCTAACATTATCTGTAATTAAAATAGTACCTGTGGCCAATCATGTGTAGGCAGATGCAGTAGAAGATTGACTTTACGCTTGTTGGAGCACATAACAACTTGGTTGGTGCAAAAGTAGATTGACGTGGCAAATATGCTTATAAATGAACATGTTTTGTCCAGTTAAAATTGCGATATGCCAACAAAGCGCATTTCCATTTTAATCAAGGCTAGGTGTAATAGTATGCTTCGCTAGAGGGAGGCAAGTTCAATAGATCGACGTTGTCCATAACTGTACTATCAAAAACAATTTCTTTGCGCACTGATAATACCATTGGGCTTTCCAAGTCGCACACAAATCTATGCATAGTCGCGCTTCTTCTTTTTCGAACATCTTACACTGAAATGGATTTTTGTGTATTTGATCTACGGACGGTTCTTCTATTTTTACAAAATTAAATTTTTGATTTATTCCTCCAGCAAATCAGATGATAAAATGGAGAAACAGTGCCACCTAAAATTAGATTTAAAAAATTCATATCCGGTAATAAGTATTTTGTGAATTTGAAGGATAATTTAGAACCGCGGTAAAATCTTTCGAAAAATAATTGCTTTCATATTGCATATTATTAGCCTAGTTTTTATAACATAATAAAGTTTATTAATAGAACAAGAAACTTTTAGGATTGTTAACATTGGCTTTTAGAATATAATCATATGCCGTGATGTTCCAGAAACTAAATCAGACTAATCAGATAGGTTTAATGATCGATTGTTAATTTTGCGGCATTTAACATATTTAAAAATTGGCATAACTTGCTACTAATAAAAACTAGAAAACTTCTGAATAAATCATCTGAACGCAACGTGCATGGAAACATAAAAAGCCGATTCGCTGATTAAGCAACATAAATAATAACGAAAAAATAGCAGCTACCCTTCATAATAGGCAATAACAAAATATCTATAATAAAAGTAATCTTTATTTGCGTTATATGCAAGAAATTACCATTCGTTAATAAGCCAAAGATTAAATATTAGGTAATACATAGTTCTCATTTGATTTTAAATTGATGCTAAATTGCAAGTGAAAGAGGGTATAGTAAAGAGGACTTATAAAGCTCGTCATTAGACAAAACGTCAGCAAAGTAAGTAAATGTCAATAACTTAAGAACAAGTTTGCAAAGTCGGCCATGAAACAACGAGTCATTCTAAACTCACAGTAGCATCTCATGTGTAGAGATCAAAAGAATCTTTATCAGATACAATTACCACTCCTTCCTGATATTCTCCCTCAATTATCTAAAAACGAACACACACACTCATATATATATGAAAAGCAAAATAAACGAAATATTAAAATGGGCGGTTTAAAATAAAGGAACGACCTAATATTTCTGTGCATAACATCCAGATCAGGCTTAATGCCTCAAAACGATGTTTCTGTTACAGTTTTTTCATACACAGAGCGTGAAATAATGCTACCTCATTATTGTCATTTCATTAGTTGATTATCTTAAAGGCCACATATGGAGAACATACGTGTATTCATCATTAGATTTGACATAGGCGCTTAAATTTTAAGTGTTTTACTCTTGTCTCGTCGATCGTCAAACGTAAGTTGATAGACAGCTTAGGCATGTTTATCGATAAATAATGTCTGAGGCGACCATTAACGGTTGTTTCTCTTAAATTGCCTTGGATAGCATGCGTAATTCAGCTGAATTAAATTTGTGTGTCAAAACTATTTTTAATTTCTTGTTCGATGTACGGGAAACAACATCCCCTTAAAATTGAATGCATGAATAGATTGCCTTCTTACTTGGTCCTTCACACGTGTATTCCTTTCGATTTCCTCTTATATTAACAGATTCAATCGATTGTCCTGGATAGCCATTATATATTAGATCGTCTTCAGCTTCCATATCATTTAAATCTGAACGAGTCAGTCTATTAATACTTGAAAAATAATCTCAAAAATTCTACAGTTTCTATTGCAGTTGCGAAAAAATTGCTAGAATATAAATACCTTGTAGGTGGTCTGGTTGGTTTATAGTAAATTATTCTTTTAAATCAACATTATCCTGTTACTTTAGTAGTAGAGTTCAATGATTACGAATGTATAAAAGCATAAACGATCAGAGTAAATCACCAAAGCATTTGAAACGCCTTCGACAAACCAAATAATGAACACACGTCTGCAATTGCGCAACAAATCAATGTAACCTCGTCCTTATGCTCCCCAGATGAGGTCTTTAAAATATTACAAAACTGCACAACAGAAGTGGGATAGAAATGTATGAAGTATAGTAGATAAACAACTTGCAACCTGATTTATTATAGAAGAAAAAGTGTTGGAGCAATGAGCCTAAACTGGAGATGGTTTAAACTACTATTTGGTTGCTCACCTATTTCACGCTCTCTCATTGTTTTTAATTCCATTAAAGCTTTTGCTTTCAGTATATATATATATATATATATATATATATATATATATATATATATATATATAGCTTTAAGTTTTAGACATTTAAAGAAAAAAGTGAGATAGAACAGATTCTTCTATCTAGTAAAATTTAGTTTGACCTTTACACATTAGAATCAAGCTATATATTTCATTAATTCTCTCATTCCAAAAGAACCGTCTATAACTCTCGCCTAATATTTGTTTTAAACTAGAGAGGTTATGAATGTACTGGTTCAATAAATAAACCGAATTGCAATGTTCGGAGTATTTCTCCGATGCTTTATTCAAGAGTAGACTTTCAAAATTTTAATTAACAGCTGTAAAATTATTTGTGGAATTAAAACGGTAAAATTAATTACATTTAAGGCAAACCACAATAAATAAACCAATTTAGACGTCTCGATTCGATGCAAATAAATACGTTAGAACGTAGAAGATAAGATTGCACAAAAATATAATAAATTTAATGTTCCTAGAAGGAAAACTGGGCGGCTTAGTAATGAAAACATAGTATCTAAATGATTTTTTTTTATCTTTCAATGGCGTTATATCCGTTGAGCTTCGTTGAGTTTTGTTGATTTTTAGGTTTCCTTCTTGAAGCTCCTTCTCATATCGGTTCTCCGAAGGAATCGAGAAATAATTTCTTGTCTCATTATTAAGGGAGTTCATCACACATCTCTGTTAAAAAGGTAACTGAGAAAATACACTTTAAACGCAAAGTAAGCCACCTCCCTCAGAAGCGTCAATTTCTGTTCCTTTTTGTTACCGCTAGTCAGATTTCTGTTAAAATTATTTAATTTTTTGTATTCAATTAGAACCTATATAAGCACATAAATCTGAATATGTGCACAGATATAGAAATAAACACACACACACACACACACACACATATATATATATATATATATATATATATATATATATATATATATATATATATATATATATATATATACTGTTAAATACATGCACACAGAAACTGCGTAGTTTGCTATTGAGACAGAGTAAATACAGTTATAAATCAAATAGAGCAATCTCGCTTAGATGAGTCAATGTTATATATTGTTGATCATATTAATGTTAACTATTTTTCCCTTTTGAATTTAATATGCACATATATTCGTGTCTTTATGCACCTGAATATAGATACATACTCGAATACAAATATTTAATAGACTGGGATCATATAAATTCATGCAGAAATTGCTGCAGTTTGCTAAAAAGGCAGAGTAGACAGTTATAAAGCCAATTGAGCAATCTCGTTTAGGAAAGTCAATTTAAGTCATCATAAGTCTTGTTTTGATCTATATTCTTAGCTAACTAATGTGACGTCAACATGCATGAATATCGAAAATGAATAATCATTAAAAGAAATCCGGAACACAAGATATTCAATTTAAAAATATACAACCGTTTAAATGAGATGGTTTACTTTGCGTCCTAACTGCGTTTTCTCTCTTTCTTTCTTCTCTTCTCTCTTGGATACTGTTTTACAAATTCCGTCAATAATGAGACAAGTAATGTTTCTAAGTATCGAAAGAAACGAAATAAGAAACAGCTTCTAGAAAATGATGACATTAAAAATAAACGAAGCTCGAAAGGCAAAAATTGTAATTCCAAGACCACATTAAATCATTCAGAAATTTTAGTTCCATTATTCACCAGCACGGTTTGCTTCCTAATTGACAAAACGTTTACTATATAAATTTCCATCGCTCGTCACTGGATAGATATTTAAAGTTGAAGTTCTTCTGTTGTGTCAACGTTTCGGTTAGTTTCCATCATTTTCTGTCCACAAGGTTCTTTAATGTGAATTTCTGCAACTAACTATTTTCAGTCGAAATAGTTTTATAAAACTAACCGTTGTCCAATGAATAATATTTCGAAACACCCTAACGGTTGTTTTCGTAAAATTTCGTGTTTATTAGTCACTGAATACCAATATCAAAACTGCAAGCTGAGGCACCAATGACGAATTTCGTACGTACGTTTAATCATAAGTAAAAGTACATTAAGCTTGATAAAACGAAGGACCGTAGGATAATGGTAGTACCCGACTCCAAACTCAGCAGGAAAATAAAATCAGTAGTATCAAAATGCAATGTACGAAATATTTTAAAATTATCCATTACCCAAGGCACTAACCTTCCAAACAAAAAGGAGAAAATGGAACCCTTAGACACATCAGGAGTACATAAAATTGTACGCAGGATTTGTAATCGCATACGTGTGGACAAATCCATACGCCCAATTGAAGTTAGCAGTGGAGATGACTGAACTAAATATAACTATGGATATGGACAAATCAGATCTTGCATGTCATACAAGAGAGAGGGGACATAAAATTATTTGGGATGATTGTCGACGCGGTCTTTATAGATCGACCAGAATGATTAGGTAATTTATTGAAATTAAACCAAGATATAAAATCATTAACGAAACAGCGGTGGAAAAATAATTAGACTAGATTTGAAACACGATTCAAAATAATGGTAAGAAGCGAAGATAGCACGCGTATAATTTCGGACACTAGAATATGTGGTTGACAAAAAATTAGCGATCTCCTAAATAATTTTACGCAAGTTTCATAATGCCATTGTTCATTTTTGTTATCTTATAAAACTTTACACTTAAGTAAACTTTGACGCTAAATATCATCTTTTCTGTATCATATTATTATGAACTTTCTATAAGTAGATATTTTTATACATTTGATTTTCTGACCTTTATTTATTTTAACTCGTTTTCTCAATGAAGCTTTTTTACTTTACTAACTCTTGATCATTTATCCTGGTAGGATTTGTCGGCAAGTGTATTTACATTACCACGCCCCATTCCAGACCAATGATGTCACACGTAAATATTTCATTTAACAAGATAAGAATAAAACAATCTGACGCGTACAATGGAGCAGTGACATTAATCACAATGGTTACACTTAAATGAATGTGAACATACATGAATTTTATCTAAATTCATGACTCACAGTTATAAAGACACACAAACAAGCATGAAACACGATCATCTAGTGAAACCCTAGTAATAGTTATGAAATCAATTTACTTCCAATTATATGATTGTACATGTACAGGTACTTCTATTTAACTTAATTTTTTATGTTTTAAGACACTTAAATACATGAATACACTTACATACATACATACATGAATTCATATATTCATGCACACATATACATGCATACATAGAGAATGCAGACTTATCAAGTTGATTGCTGTGATCATTGTAATTTCACTTAGATTATTGTATGCGTTCAGGTAATTATATTGAACTGAATTCTTTACGGATAGAAACATGTACATGCGCAAACAGACACATAAATGACTCACGTTTATATTCTGAAATTTCAGTGGTTGTTGAGATCTGTCAGTAAGTAGAAAAATAGTAGTTTAAACGACATTTAAAACTTGTTTTATTACTTGTAAATTTGTGGTATCATGAGCTTAACGATGACGAAGGAACTCGGAAGGGCGTCTCGAAATATCAGGAATGAAAATGTGTTCTTACATATTAGTTCCGTTTCGACTGGAAGTGAATTATCAAATACCTTCAATAAACATAATTAGATAAATAAAATGACGTATGACACAGAGAGACATTTACTGCCTCTTTTGGGGGAAAACGTTTTATCAATTGGATATTGGAGTATTTTTGTGTGTACATTGATGGACAAATAGATAAATAAACTCTCAAACGAGAGGTTTGAATACAAGGCACTGTTTTAAAGCTAAACAGCAAACAATTCGATTCAAAACGAGGGAAAAGTGAGAAAGAAATTCAAAACAAAGTAAAACTAGGCAAATTTCACAGAAAATAAAGTTTTTACAATAACATCAGCAAATAGATATGGAAGACGATTTGAAGTGAAGTATGGCGTTCATTAAAAAAACATTTTGATAACATTAGTTATAGTTAACGACGGTCTGAAACCATACTTTGCATACAACATTTCAATGTCGCATTAGTGTATACAGTTTTGTAGCATATTTAAATACAATATTAAGGAGATCAAATGGCATAAAGCAGCATAATAAGCCGAATTTGCTTCACTTAAAATATTTTGCCCTTTGAGCAAATTCTTGAGGCAAATGGTTAATGGCTTAATTTCATCAAACACAGAATTTGGGTGGAAGGCAAAGTTCAAATAATCTAAATAGATCACGATTCACGTATAACAGCCACGATCAGAAGAAACTAACGGACAAATAAGATGGAAAGTAGCCAATCAGGAAAAAAGAAAGAGAAAATAATTCCATACTAAAAAATTGCATCCAAATGGTGGTCAGCGAAAGCAGCTCGTTTGATCAAAGCAAAAGGTTATCTGCCATCTGCTACTCGGTACTCCAGCAAAGTTGTATAGCTGTCGCTATGTTCATCAAATTTAGCACAGACCGAAACTTTAGTGGCCGCGTTCACACCTCGAGTCGTCAAATTCGAGCCACGTCTAATAGCACCAGAGCTTCCGGGCCCAGAGATAGATTGTTGGTCGCCCAGTAACAATGCGACTCGACCAATCCAACGATCACTTTGCAACTGTAGATGCGTCCACTTTTCATTGCCAGCAGCGTCCAGACTACGAGAGAATTCGTCAATGGCGACAACTGCCACAGCTCGTGCTCTGGGCACAGTTACCGAAAAGTTGAGTGGTTCGAGATGCTTTAAGTTCTTTTGGTTAGCCAGTCCAATGGCTTGATTGTTGCTTCCATTAAGACCCTGGAAACCACAAGTTGTCAAAGACGAACCAACAGGAGGTAAACCAAGAATACCGTCCAATGGTTCATAAAGATAGCAACCATCTTTCCATAACGCAAACTGCGTTGGATATGGTATCGATTTACCGGTTCCTTTGCAACTTCGGTGAGGCAACGTCGCCTCCAAAAGGTAATTGAATACGCCTGGCAATGATTCACTGTGATCCGACTTAGGCAACGCATACAACATCAACTTGAAATAGCCAGGGTGTGGAAATCGGACCAAAAGGTAAATATGATTTTCTCGTGACTGTTGAAGTATCTTTAAAACGCAAGGAAAAAAATAAATTATGGAGTAAACAAAACTCAGCTGAAAAAATGTAATGCTAATAGTAAGAAAATAATGTGTCGCCATCAATGAAAAGTATTTAAATTCAATAATTTCAAAAGATAGCGAAAACCGGCAAATGATGTGCTCGTGATTGAATAGCAATTAAGCAGCCACCATCCATGTCAAATGAAAAGTACACGACATTTATGCTGATGAAAACCACATTTCCGTTTACACATACACTGAATTCATATATATATATATATATATATATATATATATATATATATATATATATATATATATTATAAAGAGTGAGTTAGCGTTGAAGTCACATTGTCGAAGACTTTATATGATGTTAGCTTCACTACTGCAAATTTACACATTCGTCTAGGAGATTGTACCGTCCTATTTTCCCACATTCCTCAACCAAATATATAGTGGGTAAAGAGCGTAATACCGGCTCCTACTGATGAGTCGTCAGTAAGCACGAAACGAATGTGCACGAGATTATACTTTCCGTTCATGCTGTCTTTGGTTTATCCTTCTGTTCATAATTGAACTAATTTTTTACTAGGTACGCAACACCTAATACCCAATTGCATATTTATTAATTCTCCGCCACAAACATGCGTGCGCATTTATGTTCCATTCTCGCCAACCTTTTGTTTGAGTATTTATACATTTCATCCATCATAATCCCCCATAGCTCAATAAGAATGAGATCTGTCGAAAAGAACATGGCTTTTAACTATATTGTATAAAACTGTTTTGTAACAATTTTATGCCTTAATTCGGCGATTTTTTCTTAATTTACATCGATTATACACAAAAATGACTTAACTTCAAATTATACATGATTCATGAAAAATATTCTCATCATGATGCTCCGGGTACCTATTGATAGTACCATATAACTTCATTTTCAGAAACTCTTTTTAAAGCTCAGCTGTATACCGATCTTGGATACAAGTGTTAATGCGTTCTTTAGACATGTATCAAAATTTCATATATAGTTCAAGGCAATAAAAACATAATCACCTTGGGCCCAAAGCCATAAATATTTCGAGTCTATGGACTGGTGTGGCCTAGTTGTCACGATTAACGTCGACACTAAACAGATTCATCTATCCCTTTAAGGATGTACGCGTTAACTTGCGCCGCATATACAGTTTCACTATCAGATAGCATTTCCAGTCGACTGAAATCGTCTTGAGTGAAGTATTAACATCTCTGCTGTAGCGTATAACAACCTTCTCGAAGTAACAAATCTAGAAACACTAAATGCATCATAAAAAGCTAACCGTGTACACAATTACAAACAATGTGATGAAACATACTTGCTGTGAACAGTCTTCATCAACATCGTTACTGGCATGCCGAAGCTGCGCCATAAAGCGGATTGGCGGTAGTTGTGCGTCCTTTGATAGTTGAATGCATAACTCACCAGTGTTGGCCTGAATAAAGGGATCCGGATGACTGACGGTTGATAAGCCGAGAAAACTGAACCTCGGCAAGGCACCCAGAAAAGCGGGTGGTAAAGTAGGCAGGCCACGAACTGGTGACGCTTGTGTTGCTTCAATAAAAAATTGCCATACCTAAGTGTTTTCGACAAAAATTAGCACAAAATGAGATCGTAGTTTAAAATAGAAAAGTTAGTGCACAAGAGTGTTCACTAATATAAAATTTGTATAATGAAGCTACGAGGATAAATAATCGTCATCACGAGATAAAAGTTTGTTTGAAGATTTATATATATAGAGTATATATATATATATATATATATAAGATGCTATATATATATATATCGAATAAATTTTTTAATGAAAGGATTTTTAATTATATCTTGTCAATATACGCCAAACCTTTGCAAAAGACACTCATTAAGCTAACTCGTATCGTCCTAGCCTGGAACTCGTGAAGTACATGCAAAAAATTTGCCGCGATCGTAGCTCCAACCGGGACACGTTTGCCACTGAGTCTAGCAATACTAGCACAACGCCACACACTACACACAATTTTCAGTTATATACGAACTTCTGCATTTTGTTAGCTACATCCTTCAGGTGAAACCTATTTAGGTTCTCTAAAGACCTGAAGTTCTAACAAGCCTCACCAGATCTGTCAATATAGGAAGGAAACCATGGAACCCGTGGAAGTTATATCAAATTGAAGTTCACTGAGAGGATTTTGATTTTTTTCTCTTTATAATCTAAACAATCCATCGAGTATACCGATTTTGTCGAGTAATTGCCTTTGCTACCTTTTGCAATGTTTAGTTACTTCGGAAAACATATGTATAATCAAATATTGCCATTAAACTTTAATTAAATATAACTTCACCAACTTTCATGCTATCTGTTTTACAATGACAGATCGGGGTTGGCTAGTCAAAACCTTAGGATTCAAGAAATACCAAATAGGTTTCACTTGTTAGAAAGGCCAATAAAATTAAAAATTGAGATACGACTGAATGTTCTGACAAGCACTTGACGGGTTTCCAATATAGACATAATTGGTCTCTTTGATGAAATATTTTTGCTACCTAATGCAATGTTTATTTTATATTGAAAAAATTCACACAGCCGAAATCCTACCAATAGACTTGAATTATATATATATATATATATATAACAGTACGGTATCCTATTCAATAAATGGCTCATTGCCATTATTATTTACAGCCACATTTTTCATTATTTTTGCGTTCTTAACCAATCAAGGCTTAGCTATTTTTCGTTATCCTTCTTATGAATGGAAGAGAGATAGGAAGAGCAATAAAATCATCCATTCTGTCTAAGTACTGTCTGTTCGTACAGTCTAAATTTTGATTTCTTTCTAATAACATCCTTTGGAATGTGTCCGCACACATTTGATACGGTATTTTTTTAACGTACCTATGTACCTCTTGAATTCTTGTTAGTGCTTTTTCTTTTCAAATATTATTCGACTTCGTTTAAGTTTATTTTTTGGAGATTTATATTATAATTAATTGCATAAAGTGCATTAGATTCAAATGTTAAGATTTTTCTCATACCATGCTTGTATGGGATAATTGGTAGAACTCGGTCGGTAAAATCTTGAATTCTTTACACTTCCAGGTGCACAGTTGGTGTATGGCATTGATTGATGGGTTATCACTTGTTCTTTCACTATGAAGCACCCCATGAGCTGCTTACCTGAAAATGACGTTGGAACCAGATTCTCCGAATTTTTGGAACTTCATTTCCAGTCCCATCGTTAGGATTTACGCAATACTCAGAGGAAAAAGACAAATTGTGGCCAGTGTGGTATCCTCAATCAAGACAGATCTATTTATATTCATTTTAATTCCTAAAGAATTTTTTTATTGTCTGCCCTGCGCAAAGTACAACGACATTTAAGCATTTAAAAATATTGACATTATGGTCTGTGTAGTAGTACAATTTAGTAGATAACTGATTTTTGGGCGATATTTACGTATATTTTGATCAGATTCTGGGAAAGTATCGACTGATCTTTAATCCGAGCCACATATTTGAACGTATATTAATTTGTCCTCAAAATATTACACAAATAAACGTGAATTGGTTATAGCTAATTAATTCCAAATATGATCCTCATCTTAATTTATCTAATTTTTTACTAGATGCGTAACAAATAATACACAATTGCATATATATTAGTTCTCTGCAACGATATCATGATTGCCACGAAAAGCAATATTGGATATCAACCAAAGCCCGAGTATATTGTTTTGCTGGAGTAACAGGCGCTCAGAAGTAGTTTTAATTCTAAATGTTGATGAAATTTAGCATACCTATAAACCCATTGTGTTGATAGCACATATCGATTCAACAACCATTGTGCTGGTACCCTTCGCAGGCTCGATAAATTTTATATTTAGTATGTTGGTTTTTGAGTCGCATTGTAGAAGACTTTATATGGAGTTAGCTCCACTACAGTTGGTATACACATTCATGTAGATTTTATCGTTCAATAGTCCCAAATTCCTCAGCAAAATATATAGTTGGTAAAGGGCGTAATACCGGATCCTACTGATGAGTCGCCAATAAGCACGGAACCATTGTGCACATGAGTTTATACCTTCCATTTATGCTGACTTTGGTTTATCCTTCGGGTCCTATTTGAACTAATTTGTTACTAGGTAAGCAACACCAAATACATAATTCAATGTAGTGTATTATTAAGAGTCAAATTTGATAATTCATGTTGAATAAGTCCATCAATCAACGAAAGATAATGGCTGCATATTCCATTTTACAGAGAATTAACATATCTGAAAGCATTTATTGTTTACGATTTACTATTAACAAATTGGTCAATTTCGAAATAGGAATTGCCAAATTTGGCACGAAAAAGGTTATTACTGGCGATTCATTAGTAGGAGTGGCGGAAGTTCCACGAACTCCACTTGTGATCAAATCTCCCACCTAGGAAATCCAAATATTAGGTCAATTAGTTCATCAATATTCCATTCTTTGCAGATCAATATGCCGGCAGTTAAATTTAGTTAGCAATGTTATTGTGAATTAGCCTACCTAATGTTTGATCATAAATACCAGTTGTTTATCACGAGACGTTTGCAAATATATTAGTTTTGGAAAGAAGCTGTATCAATAACGTAAATTTAAAAAATTTCCAATTAAATTATGTTTTACCAGCAAAGAAAAGACGACTGTCTGCACGTTTCTTCGTGTAAAATAGTAACAACATGATTTATAGGTAAGTAAGAAAGAACAATTATGCCGAGATTAACTTGAAGAATGAAAGCAGGAGAATTACGCAACATAAAACGACGATTCAAGCGGGCACGAACAGAATGCCACGCCTGTAAATGATGCGTGGCCTATAAAAAAAATTGCTAGGGAGATTAGCCTGCTTGTAATGTATGTAAAATAATCCGAACTGCGCCAAACATTAAAATACAAACACACAAAGAGAGAGAGAGAGAGAGAGACAGAAACGATAAAAATAAATATACTCTTTTACATCGGAAATGTGCTTGCTGTGCAGTAGCATTGATAAAACACAGAAATACGCATATTTTATACCTCATAATTCCACCAACAGCAGAAAATTTCCCAATACTTCAAACCACAGCGTTGGCAAAACCATATGACATCCAGTCACTTTAACTAGAATTTGTGAAAAAAATCTGAGTTAACCGCAAAGCATCTCCATAGAACAGAGACATTGCTATTTGTAATCTAATGGGGACAACTTTATGAGAAGCTCTTAGATCGAAAACGGCAGGAGAGAAGAAGATTTTACATATGACAAGACTAATTCATTGCTGAACATAATAGTATCACATCTAACAAATCAAGGCACTATTTTTGTTAACCTATTAAATTCATTGCTTAATGACCAAGTATTTCGCTCAAGATGATCAGAGAAAATTTCAGTAAAGCAGGGTCAATAGTACTTATCTGAACTAATAGGGCCCTACTACTGACGATAAACTTCGAAAAATAGAATATATATACAACAAAGCAGCCTCCAAAATCGCCAGACACAGCTCCATCGAAAAGTTTACTTAACTATGAGAACACTCAAGATGTGCACAGATGTAGCAAAATGTCAATTGCGCGTATTATTATGAGAAATATGCTTCGCTTTTACCGATGTTATGACCTATTAGCTTAAGGACGGTAGCTGTCAGCCGAGTCGACTGGCATTTTATCGCACGTTTTCCAGAGTGGGGCAATTGTAGTCCTTTAATAATAACAATACGTATAAAAAGATTACTCACGGCATGACTGACTATGTTCTAAAAGGTCGTCAGACTCACGTGCTGAGGCAAAAAATTGTTTTGGCACAAACATTGTAGAGCACTCGATGGTTTACCAATGTAAGTGATGTTAAGCTTAACAAAAATTGGCCCACAAACTTTATCGATTTTGTGAATGCAGTCGACACCGAAGTGAATATAACTGCGTATAGATTGACAACTTGAGTCACGGGCATGGCAGACTGAAATCAACCCATCCGGCGATGGTCTGACTAGGCTTCGAGCTACAAACAAGTTCACCGTGTGAAAACTCGAAACATGATCTACTGTTTTTGAGAGTTCTACAAAATTCAATCTACGTCCACATAAACAAATAAGGTATACTTAATTTCACTTTAACAGATAAATCGCTGCCAATTCCAGTCTTAACTTTTTAATGTGACGCGTAATGAGTAATCGAGCTAAAAATCCGTCTACCTGAGACAACATCATATCGATAAAGTTGTAGCCCGCGTCAACAACACAAAGTTATAATCATAGTATTAATCATTAAATGCCAACCCACCTGTTTAGCAAAATACAATCTCACCTTGAAAATTTTGGATTGGTCAAAAGCTGAAAAGCCAACAATAACACCGAAACCAATAAGTGTGTAAAAGAACTGAGTTAACGAGGCAAAACATAAATGGAAACATGCATTGTGCTTTTTCTCCACAATGCTCCTGTTTTTTTACCCAGAGTAACAGAAATTCTCACCCTAACGACCCGTGAACCCTAGTCAATTGTACCAGCAACGTTAGGATTAACCCTTCCAGTTCTAATGGGATATAGCCATCAACTCGTTACATTTAAAGCCTCAAGTTCTTTGTCGCTACGCAGAAAAAAATAGTATTAAATGGCGACGGAATGAGAGCAACGGCGCCAGACGCAAAGGGCAAGCTTCGGCTGAAGAAGAAAATTGTAACCAATTTCGACTTTAAACCTGATGCTATGGCAGATGTTGCTTGCCGACTTTTGATAAAAGACCATATAATAGAAAGAAACCTTCGAATAAAAGCCATCACCAGAAAGAGTAAGTGATCAAATGCTCTATAACAGCTCGAATATAGTTTATATATATATATATATATATATATATATATATATATATATATATATATATATATATATGTATAATGAATAAGACGAATGTTGATCAAGTCGCTGAGCCTCACCTCGTCTTGACAAATATCGAACATATATCATGTAAATTAAAATTGCCTAGGTGTTTACACGGGCGCATTTGACTGACAAATATTGAAATTTGGCATAACTCCTCATTATGTTTGTTGTAAAACTTGGAGAATGATATATGTTGCGTCTCCAAAGCTAGAATCCAACCCTCTACCCGTTTAGCAGAACTACATGGACTAACCTTTTCCACACCTTACCAACTTCAAATGTGTCGTGCCACACAACTGTCTGAAATTGGACAATGGTTGGGCAACATTGTTCTTGATTCACGAGATGACGTTTCTATAACTAAATGTACAGATGTAAGCAGCCGACTGTTAGCGGTATGCTTAAAGATGTAAAAATAAAACTAATGCTAAATTCATTAATCAACGGTGACGCTACGTCATGCCTACACACACTACCACCGAATTCGGCATATACCAAAACAATGAAACTTTCAATTCCTATCTAAGTTCTCTTCTAAGTAGGACGGGAAGTACAGGTATAGTATGAGTTAAGGATGGCATGAATGCTCAAATCTGGCGTTTAGGAGACAGTATTTTATTTTGGTGACAAGCATACGTAAGCTAAATTCACAATGATAATGACGAACGACTATTCGAGAGCTACACAGAAAAGACAAAAATTGATTATCACAATCTTCAGGCACAGTGTGAAGCGCTGCGCCACATGACGTACACCAGTTCCCGAAGAGATGTGAGCACAAACATATCGTGTAGCAAGTACCTATACATCACGCGTTTGCATCCAGGACTGTCGATCGGTTTTGCACACTTACGCCGACTCAGATCATGCACTCATCCATTGTAGATTTATACTAAAATGATCCGGAAAGCCTCAACTTCGAAATAAACTTATGTTTTAGAAGATTTTTGCGCTCGTACAATTGTAAGTTCTCCGAAGAGTTCTTAATTGTGTCTCCTCCTAGCCTGGTTTATGCCAATACTCGTAGATCTATTGGATATCAATTTAAACAGTCTTAAAAACCTATCTTTAAACAATCCTGACCAGATAGGCTGAAGTGATGGAAGAAGAGATCGTATCAGGTAACAGACGACGTTTGGTTCAACTTATTCACGCAACACGTTAAACAAATGGACAGTCAGCTAAATTGTAAATGACCGTTGCTTTTGCAAAGGCAGTGCTTACTCGTGTGATTACCATAATTATATAAGCCAAACTCCAATCGCATCTACGCTATTCGCTTCAATTAGTTTAAGTGAACTCAGCTCTGTATGTGAATCCCACAGTAGTGCAAAACAGAATGGACTCTAACCAGAAAGAAATTACATAGATTATAGTTTTTAAGGAAATTATTGAACAGCGACATGTATATGGCTGCCCTACAATAACTTTATTTATACATTTGAAGGATGCATTCGATACAATTGATCACAAAGTTCCATTGGATATTCTATCCACTAAATTTACAAAGATTAGATGAGCTCATTACACTAAAAATTCCTGTTTCAACAAGTTTTAGAATGAATTATTACAATCAAGGTTGCGGTCTTGATATAAACACCTGACCCATTAATTACTTACATATGTCAGTATAAACTAATAATTGTATAGTGTAGAAAAGGAAATTCACCCAGTAGACTGGTTTCGTCCTTATTGGGAACTCATCATATATTGGCCCGAAATTGCCGCGGACAAGACTCGAACATGGGCACGTCTGCTTCGGAATCTGGTGCTCTAACCATTGAGCCATCCTGCCACGGCAATTTCGGGCCAATACATGATGAGCTCCCAATAAGTACGAAACCGGTCTACTGGATGAATTGCCTATTCTACACTATACAATTCTTAGTTTATACTGACATATGTAAGTAATTAATGGGTCAGGTGTTCATATCAAGACCGCAACCTTCATTATAATAATTGTTATCACCACCCGTGTAAGCAATTTTCGTTTAATTTTAGAATGAATGGTCGCTAAATTTTACAACCTGTGGTATAAGCCGACGAGAATGCCCAAATTCTCACGTTTGTTTAATTGTATAAAAGATGTTGTTCTGAACTATAGAATTTCATACATCCACAATCCAGGCGTCGAAGTTTCCCACGACCATACATTAGTCGATCTTGAACACGCAGACGACATTTGAAGTACGGAAACTAGATGTAAATTATGATCATGATTAGTGTAGATCTTCAGAGTTCCTGATTCCACCCTCCAATTACCAAGAAAAACAGTTGTTTCACAACTCTTATTCTAAATAAAATCAAAGGCGTACAATACAAATTAATTGAATCAGTACAAATGTCCAGGAAGTGACACGACATTCCGAATGTTATGACTGCACACGTAACGGTACGATCGATAGTAAATTTCTAACAAAAAACAACACAAAGTTTAGTTATTCCGTGCGAATGGCCTCTGATTTGGCTCCATATACCAAACGCATCAAGTCAAATTTCCTTAAGGTTTAAGAGCAGAGAATGAATACTGACTGTATAGTCCATCGACGTAGCACGCTTTACTTATGGTTAATTGCACCTTTCTTGGAATTGTATTTATAAAATTCTGTAAAACCAGCTAGCAACGTTTGGGTTGTTTCTAACGTACTTTATACTTAGATTCTCGGAGATTAGCAGTACGCTTAGGAATCAAAAGCAGGTGCAGCCAATGCATAGAAGAACAAAAGTATTGACCAACAGATGAATTAGGCAAGTATTGATTATCTGAGTTAAGAAAAAAATATTTTATAAAAAATTTTTGCCTAGAAATAAACATCAATCTATTTCTATTTTAAATCAGTCGCAAAAGGAACGGATGACCAAGTGCTAAATTATAGTCAATGAATTACAACTATGATTTTGGCTGGTATGCGGCAATAAATCAACAGCATGCAATACTGATGTATTGCTGGATAGTAGAAGCAGTATTCACAAAAAACAGCCTAGCTACCCGTTACTGCTGAAACCTTTGCTGTTTTTTACGGCTGATTTAAACTGGAAACGGATTTGTGCTTATATCTAGTCCGTAAATTTGATTTAAATATGAAAGATTGCCCATACCATTGTATGCACTATTTAGATTATGCCGACCTCATATAACTAATAGAGCCCGGCTAGATTAAATTTAGCCCTATTTGTAAGTTAAATATGGTTTATCCAGCAAAAAATAATATATGACCAGAATGACAAAGAGTAAGGGCGAGTGGATCAAGCAAAGTGAACATGAAAAAAGGTTTAATCCATTTGACACAAGGTATTCGAATTTACTGGATACATTTCTTAATGAGCCAGCACTGGGCCTCAACCCCACTATATATATATATATATACATATATAATAGTCGAGTAATTAGTGCAACATATACCAAAAAGAGACCACTGGTCCTAACCTCTTTATTGATAAACAGGATCTAATATTTCAATCAGCCTAATTGGAACGATTTCTTTTATATTTTATTCATATATCATTTTAAATAATCTTCTCAGCATAAAATTTCTCCAACTAAATTGAGTCCTCCCCAAGCAAAGTTAATTTAAATGCTAAGCACTTGGTAAAAATTTAATTCAGTGGTGAGGGGACACCACTTGTACCAAATTCCCAAGAAACTCCATGAAATGTGGAGCCGGCTTATCCTCCAAAAGGAGTCAGCCGCAGTAAAGTAAGTAAAGTAATTCAGCACATACCGTATAAAAAGAGCTGCCATCCTGGGTGGGATTGTTGGCGCACACCTCTAGTGCGTATTCCCCAGGTTCAGGTGCAAAAAATGCGAAAACAGCCTCTCGACCGCCAGTAACAACACGTTGCAGAAGACTGCGCGTCAAACCGCTTTCCGGAACCAAAGTTGACTTCAGCTTAGCTGCTAAACGTGGCAATTCACGAGCGCCGCTACTTGTTAAGCTTGACAGACTAGCAGCACCGTTCGCAAATCCTGCGTCGAATGATGAGTCGAACGGATCCACACCCAATGCAAAGCGAATCTCAACACTGCCGCGCTCAGCGTGAACAGTACCTTCCTCACGAAGAGCCCGAATTGCGTAGCGTCTGGCCAACTAAAAGGCCAAAGAATATTTCCGTTAGCACTGACTAAATGGAACTTTTTCATTGATAGTACAGCATATGTACAAAAAATTTTAAAGCTATAAAAACTTCTCGTTCCTGGTACTACTAAATTTCTGCACACCTAGGATCGTAACTTTTCTTATAAGATGTGATGTTTATTTAGTTTATTGAAATACACACCCATTCAATATGGCATACAGGCTTCCAAGCAATATAGCAAAACGAACGTCAATTATACGTACTGACACATTTCGACATCAGTAACCACAGAGTGCTGAACTAATAGAACAGAAATAAGGAATTTAATCATTAATAAGAATAAATTTCTTGGCCCATGTTGTGCCCAAAAAGGCGTTTGCATACACTGTCTCCAATTTTACTTCGTATATTTTGGTTTATGCTTTCGGAAACCTTTTTCAAACGGAAACGGATCCCACAAACAGTTTGACAACCATTAATTCAAGTGATAAATTTAGTTTCTATCCATATATGTTCTTTGCTGTTTGATTTTCGTTGGTCGGACCCCCGTCGTACTGTGATGATGATCATGGAAGGCCGAAACACTTTAGTACGTGCGACTGACGGTAGTTTTGCTATGTTGTCCGACGACATGATAAATACAACGTGATTGGTGCTTACATCAAGACCGCAAACTTGATTTAAAGAATTGTTGCCACAACTAGCGCAATCAATGTTTGTTTAATGATATAGAAATAGTTGACATGAGTATGTGTGTCACCTGCCTGTGGAAGGACATCAAAACGCCACACTTTTACTCGTTTGGGATTTATTACTTCTTTTAAATCGTGGCAAATAACCTATGAATATCCATCTCAAGTTTCATTCTACAGAATTTTAAAACATGTGGAAAACCACCGATTCCAGCGGCTTTGTGAACGCTAGGGAGACAGTAAAATCACATGATTTCCCAAAAAGTATGAGTTTCTAAGTCCATCTCGTAATAAGATCCAGTGAGCACTTCATCGCTAAACATGTCACCTTCAACAAATGAAGAAATACATATATTTTGGAGTTTTGCTCTAGGAACTTAAACTGCGCTTACCTCCATGGCAGAATGATCACTGCTAACCAAACAGATCTTAGGATGTATTTCCAAGAGGTTGTTGGGTTTCGATGTTTCTTCAAACTTATTGGCACCAATAAGACAGCGTCAATAGACTTTCGCTGTAAGATTGGCAGCAAACTCATAGTTAAGCGCATGAGCTTGTGCTCGACCTCCTTTAAGATTCGCAGTAAATGATCCTAATTGAAGTTACGATAACATACAAGTACTCAGGATAACAACTGAATACTCAATGATTGCCGGAGTGGTGAAATCAATTCGTCAAATCAAATATGCCAACTTGAGATAAACACAAACCCAATCCGTTCATCCAGTTGAACCACATCAAAGCTACCGTCAGTCATACAAACTGACGTGTTTCGATATTTTGTGATCATTATCAGAACGCGACAGAAAATTGACTAACAAGGATCTTACTAGCAACGCATAAGGAAAGTAAGCAAGCTACTGCATGTAAATATGACCTCCATTAATCTCGCAAACATTGTATTTAATTAGAACTGTCGGCGGCATAATTACAACTCAGTCAGAAAAATTACATTTTCGCAGCTTTCGCCACACGTACATACATCTGACAAGTAAACCAGCATTGACTTTGCGGGTGGTAACAGCAATTCATTAAATCATGTTTGTCAGCTTCAACTAAACACAAACCTCATTGTGCCTAAACAGTCACAAAATGTAGCAAACCTCCACTCAGCCACACGTACCGCAGCGTTCGACCTGCTATGGTCATCATTAAGAGACGGTGGCCAAACGACTAACGAGAATCAAACCGCAATGCACATATAAGGAAAACAAAATTACAGATATGTTTATCACTCATATTAGTTTGGCAAACATTGTATTTGACTAGAAGTGTCGGTTGCACAATTTCAATAGTCAGGAATATAAATTCTTTGCAACTTTCGCTACATGTAAGTTAAATGATTGAGCAATCAATGGTCGAGTGGGTGGTGATAACAATACTTCTAATCAGGTTATAGCGCTTAAGACGAGCAAGAATCCTATTTTAATCATTGAGCAGCACAACGTAGCAAAACTACCGTTAACCACACAAACTGACGCAGATCTGATTTGGTTTAACTTGCGGTTTGATCCTTGTTAGTCAGATTGCCGCCTGTTCTGATGATGACTATAAAAGGACGAAATTCGTCAGTACTTACGACTGACGGGAGTTTGGCTGTTGTCTGAATTGATAAATAAAATAAGATTAGTGGTTATCTCAGGCATGAAAACTTGGTTTCAAGAGGTTCTCTAGTTCCCTGTTCTAAAGCTAAACCTAAGCTTGTTGAAAGTTTCTATTCTTATTCTAGATGCTAATTGGTACGCTATCTGGCTGTATTTACAGGTTGTCCAACATGGCTATTAAAACAGATTATGGGCGACTGCAAGAGGGAATTCTAATTGAATTTCGGCAGTTAAAGGAATGTGGTCAGAATTATTGATTGAACCCTAACACAAACTGGATACATTTTTGCGTCGTGGAAAGAGGAAAATCGTCATCTGCTTAGCAGTATGCGATCAGTCCGAGTACAGTGACATGTCAAATTTCATTGTTATTCGACCAAATCATTCTTTTCATCAAAAGAATGGTTCAGGGTTTGTGTATACATATATACAATTCTTAAAACCAGATTGCCTACACGAAGCTACAGCTTCGTTTTTACGTGCAGTTTTGATTTAGTTTGGTGTTAGGAAACTCGGTTACTCATTCATAACCAGATAAAATAATTATATCATTTATTCAACTGTGGTATTGGCCAAAAATAAGAAACAAATTTTATTACAGGTGGAGTAACGAAAAAAACAGCAAACGAATTGCAGCGGCGAAATGCACGCCGAAAATCGCAACCACCAGATAATCTTATAGGAAACAAACATGCCTACCAATTTCTTTAATGGGCAAAACTTTCTGGACAACCACCTCTGTGTTTTTAACCGGAATCAGATAATCGATTTCTATATCCACATCAGTCAACAAGATCAACGGAGTTAAACTAAGATACAAGGTTACATGACACAATTCGTTTATTCCAGGCCAACTTGAAAACTGTTCAGTACACTTTAGAGGAAAAAAGCCTCAGTCATAGATAGATATACAAACAGACAAACGTACAAACACAAAGCACAGAACAGCGATATTTTCGCGTTTAAATAATGCTTCATTTCCTCATAAGTGTGAAATATATTCACAGTTGTGTGTGTATGTGTGTGTGCGCTGTAGAACTACACCAGGCCGTCCATTCTTTGTACGTTTAAAGCGAAGTTAGATACGCTGCACAAATGATGTCGAATGTGGGACGAGGCTAGTCCAGCATAGATAACTCCAAAATAAAATTATTGGTTCTAAAAAGTTCAATACAGAGGCCATAACAACTGAAGCCCATAATCCCTAGATGCAGGCAATTTTTATCTCATTCCAAAAAGATTTCTTTTAAATAGTTTAAGGTGTTGAAGGAAGGCTTAGGAATGTGAAGAACAGCACTATAATTGTGTTACAAAATTAAAAATCAGAAGAATTACATTCCATATTGTAGTAACTAAGTGAACAGATGACTAAAAGTTAATCACAAAATTTACTGCTTAATAACAGTAATACGTCATTATTTTTTCTTCTACCGAAGGCAATTATTTAAGATTTTTTTCTAAAACTTCAAAGCAATTTTAGTTAACACTTACTTCGTTAGGGCCGTAACTAGTGCTTTGTGTAGGTGGGTACGGCGGCAGGCTCTGACTTCTTGGCATTCTTGAGACCAATTTGTATTCACACACAGCATTGAATACAGACGGGGACGTGGATCCAATTGAATCTAGCTCGGATAGACCAGTCATGCTTTGTGCCGCCAAGCCGCCAAGAGATTCGTGTAAACTTGCTAGTGAAGCAGCAGAAACCCTACCTCCTGGACCAGCGGCAGCAGTTTGCTGCCCAATTCCAGAAGATGCAGCATTCTGTTGCAGTTTAGCGTAAATCAACAGCTTGTATGCTCCCGGCGCAGGAATACGGATGTAAAACTCACAAAGTCGCTCACGGCCTAGCGTCACTTGACGACCAAAACGGCTAAAACGGTACAACAGTAGACAAAAGGTTATTATATGAAAAAAAGTTTTACTAGTTGCACAGAGATTTAGGCCACGCTCCAGAGCTCACCCTCATAATCCCCAAGAATAATGTGCTAAAGTTTTCTCACGTCACAAACTGACTAAAAAGACATACATTTCTCGCATACCTAACTTTTTCTAAATATTTCATTCTCTTCATCGTAAACAGAATAATAACAGCATGAAACAGGAATTTGTCACTGCTACGTAATCATAAAAAACCTAAAAAATAAAGATTAAGAAGTAATAGGTTGAGACAGGTTGGAAAGACCTCTCCAAGAAGCACATAAAAAGGAGGCCGTCGAAACCATTATATACTGCACACACCAAGCTAAACAAACTGCACTACTGCGTTAAAGCATTACGTCACCTCATAGTAAACTTAGTTTGCAAAAGATAAGAAGACAAACAAGTAGATTATCCTAATTGTAATCTACAATAAGATTATACAAAAAAACACGATTCGATGACACATCAGGCAGAGGCACATGCCACGAATATGACGTTCAGAAGAACCCTTTCCTGATGAAAAAAGTAACTTGTACTTCTCGATTAGATTATGGTTCACTTAAACAGTTTTCCCACATAAATATCGGCTTACTTTGATGAAGAATGCGATCTTGATGTAAAAGCCTTACTCTTTATATACATAACTTTGTCAGTATAAACCAAGCATTGTATAGTGCTGAAAAGGAACTTCGTTCAGTAGACCGGTTTCGTTCCGATTTGGAACTCATCACGTACTCTCAAGTATTTGCCGTGGACAGGTCTCGAACCTGAGCATGTCTGCTTCGGAATCTGTTTCTCTAACCAATGAGCCACCCTGTCGCGTAAACTCCATATAAAGGAAAGGCTAATCAAGAAACATTAGTATCGAACGAAAAATTGTCTTCCCTGCAGCAGGATGATGGATGTTAGAGCACCAGATTCCGAAGCAGACGTGCCCAGGTTCGAGCACTGTCCACGGAAAATTCTGGACAGTACACGAGAATTTACCAATAGGAACGAAACACGTCTACTTGTTGAATAGCCTTTTCATCACCATGTAATGCGTACTATATACTGACAAATGTATGTACATAAAGGGCGAGGTTGTTAGTGCAAGATCGCAACCTTGATTATAGTAATTGTTATCACCGTCCGCGCAACTAATGCTTGTTTAATGAAATATTCGCTTATCTATGTATTACGCCAGTCAGGTGCTGGATCGCAAAGGTAGCGTCCTACTTTGCAACCAGCCTTTGGAAATGAATAATCCTGGCAGATTCGGCTAAATCAATCGAACCTTATTCAGTATTCCAACAAGGCGTAGTTATTAAAACAATAATTGATTGCGCGGGTGGTGGTAACAATTCTTTAAATCAAGTTTGCGTGCTTGAAGTAAACACCAATCCCATTGTATTTAACCGGTCATCGAACAACGTAACAAAACTACCGCCAGCTGCAACGCACTGACGCGTTTCGACCTTCCATGATCATCATCAAATTTACGACAGCAAAACTGACTATCCCGAGGATCAAACCGCATTGAATATATATGGAAATCAAATTTAGATATGCGGCTCTCACCTCTAGCAGTCTTGCATACATTGGACTTGACTGGAAATGTCGGATGCACAATTTCTATGCAGTCACGAACATTAACTGTTTGCAGCTTTCGCCACATATACATATATAGGCAATACAATTTAAACAATGATTGATTGTTACCACCACCCGCGCAATCGGTATTGTTTTATTGTGCCTATATATTATATGTAACGAAAATACAAACAGTTAATGTTAAACGAACTACATATTAAAACGACAAACCACATATCATTGACCCTATATATATTCAATGCCGGTTGATCCTCGACTCACCGTCATTGACGATGATCATCGGAAGGTCGAAGTACATCGATGCGTTGCTAACCTTAGCATTGATTAAGCCTAATTGAACAGTGTTTGCTCAACACCTAAACAAGAAAGGCGTAGTTATAGCAGGATCGCGAAATACGCCTGTGGATTTTAGCGTTGGTGATGATCTACACGGATTATCCTTTCTAAACAATGACGATCAAAAATCCATACGCGTCGATGCTCTTCAATCCTCAATACCGAAGACTTATCGGTGTAATGCATTTCTGTAAGTGTATATGCACTGTACAAACTACCCTTAACGCCAATAGAGATACATGTGTTCCACACCAAGCAGCGAATGTTAGAAGCCTCGCAAATTGCTTCAATTATCGTTACAGTTACAAAGATAGAGAAATCTATAAACGAATTCCAACATTTTATCATGAATTCGCAAAACTGAAGTCAGTTATGTGTGATTCAACAGCAACACATAATATTTAGATGTTTAAACCGTAATACCATTAAACTAATTGCACAAAGCCAACACATGTTATTCTGTTTCAAAAGTCCGGTCATCCAAAGTACCTGAGACATGTAATAAAACAAGTACACATTTCAAGTAAAATTTAATGCCAGGCGCCCTGAATGTGCCCATATATTTACGTGATGCAAAATGACATGAAGAAATATTATGAAAATGTAGAAAGGAAATTTATAAACAGGTTAAAGGTTCAAAGTCGCAGATATTTTCATGCATTATTTTGAAATAAAATCAGTTAGATAAATATTCCTCAAGCCAAACGTGTTTGTGAGATTCCTGGATGATGTTTTCGTATCTTGTAAACATTGGGATGATGAGTTGGAGTAATTTTTTTGTTTAGATAATAAATTAAGAAAATTAAAATTTACGACGTAAAAAGGAAGCAAAAGTGAGTTGTAACTCCAGGATGTGAAATTGATATGGAATGCCAAAGTAGTATAAAAGGATTAAATGAACATTGGTTGCGCGGGCGGTAATCACAATTAATATAAATCAAGGTTGCGATCGGGATATAAACACCAGTCTCATTATATTCATGTATTTGCATGTACAAACTAAGAATTGTACATTGAAGAAAAGGCAATTTATCCAGTAGACTGGATTGACCTTATCGGAAGCTCATTACGGTCTACTGGATGAATTGCCTTGTCTGTATTATACATTTCTTAGTTAATACTTACAACTGTACGAGTATAAATGGATGTTTATAGGAAAGATACCTACTCAGGTATTGTCCTAAATTTCTTCTTAAGCCATTCAAAAGGAAGATAAATAGGCATTATCATATCAATACAAAGCCTTAACTTTAGTCAATAAATATGGGACAGTACAACGTTTACAATTCTCTATACGAATGTTCATTCAAGCAGCAATGGCATTATTTAAATCAAGAATGCGATCTTAATACAATTACCAGTCCCTTTATATACATACATTTTACGGTATAAACTAAGCATTGTAAAATGAAAGGGAATTCATCTAGTAAACCAGTTTTGTTCTTATTGGAAACTCTTCAAATACCGTCTAAAATTTACCGAGAAAAGGGCTCGAACCTAGGCGTCTGCTTCGGTGTCAGTTGATGAGGGGACACCACTTGTACCAAATTCCCAAGAAACTCTATGAAATGTCACAATCTATGAATTTCAATGGAGCCGGCTTATCCTCCAAAAGGAGTCAGCCGCAGTCAAGTAAGTAAATGTCAGTTGATCTAACCACCGAGCAACCCTACCGCACGCTATGCACAATTTACTGTTACATACTAACTAATGTTTCTTGGTTAGCCGAATCTATTTTTATAGACCAAAAACCACACCACCTGGGAAAGTAGTATAACATTGAATATTTGTGCATTTAAACGTACATTGGTTACGCCAACTGCAAGAACCGTTATTTAAATCAAGTTTGCGATATTTATGTAAAGAATATTTCTATAATATACATACATTTGTGAGTATAAAATCATCAAATAGACCGGGTTCGTCCTCATTGTGAACTCTTCACGCATTGCCCAGAATATTTTATATAAAGTTTTCTAAAATGCGAGTTCAAAGCTAATTGACAGTATGCATATACCGAGCATCTAAAGGATAACAGCACAATTAATTTCAAAATACTAATCCTTTACATTTTGGCAACGTTATTATTTTCAGAATAAGGAGCTTGTTACTGAGAAATTATATATATATATCAGGTTTTTCGCACCTAGTAAAAAATAGTTCAAATCAGACCAGAAACGTAAACCAAAGTCAGCATTGACGAAAGATATAATCTCATTAACACATGCATTCCGTGCCTAATGGAAACTCATTAGCAGGATCTGCTACAACGTCTTATACCCACCATAAATTTGATCGAGTAATGTGGGACAGTTGTTAGGTACAATCTCCAATAGTATTTTTAAACATCGAGCTCGTACCGGGTCCGAACGCACTTGATTTCTAGAAAGGCTCAATTTCACAAAAATTAAGAAATTACAACTAATAAATAACACTTGCTGCTCCAGCAGTTCTATCATTCCATTCATGTACCCATCCATTCTTGCATACATACATACATAAATGCATGCATATATATACACACATACACATACAAACATGCATGCATACATGCATACATACATACATACATACATACATACATACATACATAAATACATACATACATACATACATACATACATACATACATACATACATAGATACATACATACATACATACATACATACATACATACATACATACATACATACATACATACATACATACATACATACATACATGCATACATGCATGTTATTAAAATACATTCAATTTTTGAATACCAAATGAATTGCATCATAATCGAATGGTGATATTTAGACGAATTTCAGAAAATCAGAGATGGTTACCTCAACGGAATTCCAGAATATTCTTCTGTTCCTTCAGCGTTGTCCATAGAAAGGTTAAACGTGAAAGAAAGCAGCTGATCAGCGCCAGGTGGAAGCGCCAAAGTGATTCGCTCTTCTGGTGAATGAATCGGGACAACGGCATGTCTGTGTGATACTAAATTTAAATTATATTTGAAAAAGTCTGATTTCACAGATGCCAGATCTTCGAATTCCTACATTTTATAAAAAACGAAATAAAAATCGAAACATTAATTACACAGTGAAGCACAAAAATAAATAATTTCAAACCGTTTGGCATAATGGGGGAACATCATTAGATAAAACACTGAATACTCAATTAAATAATACATTAAAAATTGTGCTTTTAAACCGAAAAATCTTTATATCATAAATTAAATCAATATTAGAGAAAGCCAATATGTGTAAATGATCATATTAGAACATATGAATGAATAAATTAGGACTAACTCATAGAAATTTCTATCCTGAAGACACTACCAAATTGTACTGCTGATTTTATTATAAAACTGGCAGGAACAAAAGAATAAAGTACAGCTTCAATCTAACTTTCCGACTCAGCAGCAGTAGAAGCAGCCGTGAATAAGACTAAATCCCATGGCTCATTAGTTAAGAAGTCTTAACATATAAGTAAATATATATTAGACATGACAAACATAGCAACAAGGTAAATAATAAAGGACCGGGAGAAATTGCTGAAATCAACATAAACAAACGGTGCATTCCAACTGGCGCATGCTCGTAGTGTTTACTGGCCATTCATCAAGAGGTATATAACTAGAAACTATATTCAACCACTAGAGATTACATCTTACCATTGGTGTGATATGTTGTGTAACTTTATGATTCGTTGGGCTATACTAATGAAAAAAAATGTCAGTTTCCCTTACAAATATTATTTTTATTAGTACTGGTGGTAATAGTAGTAGTAGTAGTAGTAATATAGAGATAGAGAGGGAGTCGGCACTATGCTTAAACATACTAGATAATGGACAAAGTTGCGTGGAACTTCGCGAGCTCTTAGGCGTAGACGTAATAAAAAATATATGCCTTCAATTCACAGTTATTAACCATGTGAGAACAAATTAAAAATTTCCCACAAAAGATATGAACAGATGCTGCAACCTATATCCACTACATTAATTTTAGCTGCAATAGTATAGATATTGCACTTATAACAGTTATAAGAAGCTTGCCTGATTTTTCCATGAAGCAATGAAAGCCTCGGGCACTGTCAATTTAAAAAATTATTTTATTTCTGGGCTAGCTGCCTACAGGTTTAATACATTTAAAAAATCTTACTTTAGTAAAATTTATAAAAATTATATACTGTTTGGGACGGAGAACTAATATACATAAAATAATGTATTAGGTTTTGCGCACCTAGTGACAAATAATTTCAAATAGGACCAGAAGGAAAAACCGAAGTCATCATGAATGGAAGGAATAAACAGATGTGCACAATAGTTCCGTGCTTACTGGCGACATATTGGTAGGAGCTAATATTGCGCCTTTTACCAACTATATATTTTGGCGAGGAATGTGGGACTATTGGACAATACAATTTTCTACACGAATGTGTATATAAGTTGTAGGGAGCTAACTCTATATAGAGTCGACATTGCGACTTCAAAGCTAACTCGAAGACTTTACATGAAGTTAGCTCCACTATTATTGGTAAGCACGAAACGAATGTGCACGAGATTATACGTTCCATTCATGGAGCCTGGTTTATCCTTCTCGTCATATTTGAACTATTTTGTTACTAGGTGCACAACATCTAGTACACAATTACGAAATAAATGCAAATGACTAGTTTTATCAATTTTGAACAATATGACAGCTGAAGACAGGATCAACACTATGAATTTAACCAACGAGAAATCACTTAGTAATGAATTATTTTAACTACTACTCCAACGTAACGAAAGGCATTCCTATTAATTCAACTATTTTACCTGTGAGAGTTCAAAAACTAAAATATAATTCGCAAGGGCGAAAGGTAACGTTTTAGAATTGATTGCAAAATTTTAAATTTCTTACCTAACGGATTCACAGACAAAAGATTTCATTTACTTTGTTAACATTCCGCAGCAACACCATTTGTATAAATCATTCTTTTAATCATTGACATATAATCCCGTACTTCGAAACGCTGTCACCGTTATTTTCTAGATAAAAATTTTGCATTTTCAGTTGGTGCGTTTTTTCTAAATTATTCACTTAATGCTTAGTTTCACCCGAAAATACAAATCGTACACGGAAAAAAGTAAATTTCTTCCAGTAATTTATTAGATACAATTGTTGAAGTCAATTTAGCAGACAAAAAAACAAGCACCGATCCCATGTTTTAACCAATCTTAAAAACACCAGTTTGACTTTATGACATATTTTGACCTTCCGTCAACATCATTAAAGCATGAGAGAACAAAATTTTAAATCAAGCCGCAATACATATACGAGATACGGAATATAATAAAATAGAATCACACCAACAGTAGTCTCACATACATGACTGGCATATTGGTTGCACAATTTTTATGCTGCCCCGAACATAACAGATTTGCAGCTTTCGCGCGCGAGTGTAAGTCATACAATTACACAATCACTTATTACGTGGACTGTGAAAACATTAAAATTTGTGATAAACATCAACGTTCACGGTTGTCAACAGAGGACGACAACAAACTGTTTAACGAAAATCAAGCATCAACGCATAAATAAGGTATCTGAGATCAGACATTCATATCTCATGGTATACATTGTACGTTATTGGAAATTTCGGTGTGGAATTTCTATGAAGGCACAAGCATAACACATTTTAGTCTTTCGCTGAACGAGAAATAAATCACAATAGATATATATTGTTACAAAAAGCACAGAGATGACCCTCACTCTTTTAAGTTCCAAATATTTTTTTCCAAAGTAGACAACATCAGCCGAAAAATTAATTTTCACTTTTTCACAATTGATTCAAAAATGAGATTGTCATACGTTTCAGATCCGCAAACTTTAAATAATTACTTTCTTTCACCACTCGAGAAATCAAAGATTTCCCAAATAGACTTATTCACAGAAAACAATAATTCGACACAAAACTAACATGATTAAACGTGTAGGAAGTATAGGAAGGATAAACGTGTAGGAAGTATTTTTTTAAATAAGACCTGAATAATGAAACAAATAAAATAAGTACAGTACATTTCCCATCAACAATAAAATATGCACTTAAAAAGACAAAAAGTATTTATTAGATAAGAGAAAACTAGAAGCGAAGCAGCAAACGAGTAAAGAAAATTGGTATGGACAGATAAATTGGTAAAAAGTCGAAGAAATAAATGTTTACACAAGGAGTCAACACATACAACAAAACTAGGACAATCGACTACAAACTGAGGTAGAACCTGTGGATTCTAAAGCAGCAAACAAACAGAACAACACTCCATCAATTCACAGAAACACATGAGAGGATGCTTTTGTTTGTACTGAGTACAACTGCTCTCTAGTCTAAAATAGACTAATTTACAATTTCATTGCACTCATAAATGCCCTTATACTAGTATTCACAACCCTAGAATATCAAACCATTTTATATATATATATATATATATATATATATATATATATAACTGATATCGATCCAGACAGGTGTATAAAAGGTACTTTGGTATTCTCAATTTCAGTGAAAGTTTAGCCTATCTGAAAAATCATGGTGTTGGTGCCCTTCACAAGTTTTATGTATATTATATATAACCTCAAATTGCTAAAGATAATATATTAAGTTACTTGGCTACTTCTTTAATACGCGTATGTATAAGAGATGGCGTCGTCTAGCTGCAACACATTTCGTGAAAAAATGTTGTTGCTTTTGGGAGCAGTGCCGGCTCCTACAAATGAGTCGCCTTTACGCACGTAATGCACTGTGACATTAGATTACATATTTCGTTCTTAATAACTTCGGTGTATTCTTCTCTTTCAGTATCAACTAGCTTGTTCGAAAGTCCATACAAACGGAACTTACCACCTTTTAGCATGAAACACGGAAGAATGCTGGCGCCCGGCGCTTCATCGAAAAATTGTAGTCACGGTTGTACTTGCTCAGCATAGCAAAAGATATTTGCAACTACAGTCAAAATTGCACTACATGCATGTGTCAGAGACGACATAATGATGGTTAAGATGGAACCCATGGCGTTACACACTTTCAATAATGGTTCGTATCGAGTGTACGTTGACAAAGAAAGCACTATTTTTACAAATATGCATGACGGTCTCCGCACCCTGGCTCTGGATCAATTAAGCAAGGTTACAATACCGTCAATATGAAACCGCTACTGGGAATACTCAGGGAACTCGTGAAAGGGACCCAACTCATTTTGGCGAATACAACACATTTGTTACAAATAACTCGATCAAACATGAAGTTGATTCGGGGCGCAGTGCCATATCCTCTCGATGAGTAGCTAGCAAGCTCGAAGCGCATATGTCGTGGAATTGCGCATATTTTTCTATTCTAACATAAGTTTACCATAAATGGGAAATACATGGGCGTACGTGTTACAAAGTGCACCAGTCAGTTTACGAGCTGTATTTCATTTGATATTTATACGGTAGTGTTCTAGGTGTGGACCGGATGAAATTATCATATTTACTCGAAGATAAACGCAAATCTAGATGATTATGTATTGATATCAACCGACTAGCTTCGGCCATCGTCTGTTTCATTTTCTTAAATCGAAAAACGATATTAACTCGTAATAGCATACAAATCTATTTTATTTATTAGTAATTACTAGTTAGAATATGATAATCTGAGTGCACAAAAATGTATTCTTATTTGTAGCGTTTGTGTGATAATGCCGAGAAGATTAAAGTACACCGTTTTGCATTAGCTTCTTTTTAAATTTCCGAATGCTGATTGTGTGGGTCGTTTGACAGTCCCTTCCACAGCTCAGTGGGTTGTGTGAAATAATAAGTTTTGAAAGCGTGAATGGCAAGTTTTGGTATCTACTTTTCTAGTTACTCTCGTAATGCAATTCGAAAGATTCTTAATGGCATAATGTTTGAGTTTTTATGTACGCATACAATTCTATTACACGAAGTGCTGTTATTCCAAGCCATGGAGGCTGCGTTAGATTTAATGCGTAAGGTAAGTCATAGAATGAACATCTCAAGAAGTACGCTTCAACTCTTTCCAATTATTCCGGTAGTTCATTGTTTGTGAGGTCTAGTCAGTCACGGAAATTTTACTAATTGGTGTGACCCGTTACATACAATGGGATTAGTG
>JAQBSW010005635.1:0-20000 GCA_029291075.1 Eudiplozoon nipponicum
AACTGGCTGGAACCATTCGGACGCTAGGCAAAAGAATGTACGTGCTACAACAGGAGTCTGCCGAATAATGGGTTTGCATATTCTGTCATGCCAGTTACTCAATATTAACATTGAGCAGGAAAGAGGCATTTTTTTACTATGAAAATTATTATTCTATTTTTAGAACTATTTTTATAATGTAATATAAAACTGTCAAAGCAAAGTAACAGACCCGTCTGTTGACTGAGGTATTCTCGTATTAATTGGTCCTCTTCTAGCTGTTTGACTTTCGATGAAATCAGGAGTAGAGATTTTGGATTTGGTGAACAATCACTAGCTATTAATTGCTTGAGAGCAGTTAAACTGGCCACTTGCAAATCAACAGACTTAACAAAGTTGCCGTCCAGATCGTACCAGATAGCTCGATTTCCATCAAATGGGCAAACAAGAAACAAACGGTTACTCATAAGACAACCAATGCCAAGGCCTAAATCGAATGACGTATAAAGCATGCTGCTGCCGGAATCAAAACAGAAAGTCCGAGGTAGCACACTACACTCCTCTTGACAAAGTGTCCGTGTCTGTGCCAGCAGTCTGTCGATGCGCGACGGCAACTTTACTTCGGCGATCGAATGACGTCGTTGTGAGACAACACGCCCAACACATTTGACGAAACTTGTGGATTCGGCATCTTGCAAATTGCCAATAGTCGTCTGTTTCTGTCGCGTTTCCCGAACTGCATTTTCAAAAAGAAGCCTACTGCCCAGCACTGAGTTCTTTTCGTACGTAGCTATTTTCGAGAGACGCCCGATGAGATCGAGAGGCAAGCATTTCGGATTTTCGTTCAGACTCTGTGCCGCAATTCGTATTGCGTTGTAAACTTGATGCAGTTCCAGAATTGGGGCCTCGGGAACATGGCTGATGAGCATTTCCAGTTTTTTCTGCAATTGGACAACATCATTGTTTCCCTCTAAGTCGTAGTCATAAGTAGAAATGAGTGTCTTGCTTTTCAGTCCACCCTTTTTCATTCTAAGCACACTTGTAGCAACGTTAGCCTGAGCTCTTTGAATTGCCAACTCGAAGAATTTTATTTGTTGTTGATATTGTTCATAAACATCAATTGGCAGACGAATGTCAGCCAAAAGGTCAGACCTATTTAGCAAAAAGAACTCATTTACGACAGGCAAAAACTTTAGAACCTGGTATTCATTTCGCTCGGACAAACTAAAACGTGTGACGAGCTAGTCACATAGACAGTTTATGACAAATTAAACTTTGAAAGACCAATTGAATATTTTACGTCTTTGTGATATCTTACGTTAAGTAATAATTTTTCTAAATAAAAAGTGGGAATTAACCACGCATATATGTTTTTTGATAAATATGTTATTCATTTTCCAAAAATTCACTAAAAGTTAAATATTTGGAAGGGTTGTCCCTTATTTTCAATTGACGATAATTGTTTTTGGAATGTCACTTTCTATAAACTTTCTAGTTCCTTTCTCAGATGTAATGATAAAATAAAATTCTTCCAGATGCAAGACATATTTATTTCTAATTTTCTCGTCAATTATCTACAAATGAACATGTTTCTATATTTAAAAAAGAAAAAAATGGCAAAAATTTGAAAAAGAATTCAAATAAAATAAGTTCCAATTATCTACATTTAGCTAGATACTATTTTTTGTAGAGCTAATATACATATATATATTTTTTAAAAATTTATTTATATATATAATTGTGTATTAGGTTTTGCGCACCTAGTAACAAATTAGTTCAAATACAACCAGAAGGATAAACAAAAGTCATCATGAACGAAAGGTATAATTTCATGTGCACATTCTTTTTTGCTTGCTGGCGATTCCTCAGTAGGATCCGGTGTTACGCCCTATACCAACTATATATTTTGGTACCAAAATAGTGTGTATAATGCGTAATACCGGCTTCTACTGATGAGTCGCCATTAAGCAAATAATGAATGTGTACATGAGTTTATACCTTCTGTTCGTGCCTAATTTGTTTTATCCTTCTGGTCCTATTTGAACAAATTTGTTACTAGATACGCAACACCTGAAACTTAATTGCGTCTAGATGCATTCCTTCCTTCCTTTTTTATTTAGCTGAGGGTTAAGAATATTGCATGCAACACCGTCAACTGTGCGTTATTCTTTTTAGTTTTTAGGTTTGAAGAGCACATGGAAACCGTGCTCTAAATACATCTTTTGCCATGATATATGTCTTAATAAAAATTACAATTGCATAATGGTGGCTGAATTAAAATAAATGCGGTAGAAATCCATTATCACGTGGAGAGAAAAGTAATAATTAAATTTAACTCAAATGCAGATATGGCGAGGCCTGGGAAATGAAAGCAGTGTGTTTGTGGAGCATTGAAAATGGAAGGTTTTCCCGACGATTTCATAAGCTTCGACACATGCAACTTAGAAAATTTTACGACGATTCATAAAGAATGCCATAGAAATACAGAACCTGCTACTTAAAAGTCCTGACCAATAGATGTCAGCGTCGGAACCTCGCGTCACTATTCTTCATCCATGCGAGCTTATCATGTTCAAGAGTGCGGTTAAACGCCCGGTTATGAATGCAGTCGAAAGCGAAAATATGAAGCTACACAAAGATCTATTCGATAATTAGTAAACACTCTGCACACACCCAGTGCAACCTTACACGTTCATTTTCAATTATACGCTTTTAATTCAATCAGGAAAAAAGAAAGTCTTATTGCTTGAGCCAGTTTTTTGTATATTGCAGAACGATAAGAACCAGACGACAGAGATAAAAACAAAAGCCGCAGCGCAGTGTCTATACGAAGATGTTACATCAGGAATTTCACAAGAACATGAACTTTGCCTAAATGAACTACATGTTGCTTATGAACACTTTAAAGTGAGACAAAAGCGATTCCATTTTATAAAGAGGGAGCACATAAATGGACTCAAACTTTTGCGGCACAACAACAAAATTAGATTAACGAAACCAGACAACGGCTCGGGTATTGGTCTTCCGAACATTAATGACTATATCAATCAACAGAGCAATATTCTCCATGAAGAACATTAATTCCAACCATGTCAAGTAAAGAAAGACCGATCGGATACTATGGCGCGAAATTCAAAAATGCGTTTGAAGCAACTCAAAAACGAAGCAACGATACGAACTATAATTAAAATGATAACATGATACGTAGCCTTAAACCAGCAAAATCAGTGAGCACACGAGCAGTCAGAGTGTACGACATGCCAAAAGTACACAAAGTATTTGGCCCGAGCAACTTAACGCCATTAGGACGGATAATGTAAACGATCAACATATCACAGCACAAACTGACGGGAGAACGGAAAGCAGTTCTACAATCAGCACAAATCCAGATGTCACACTATTGTGTTCGCGATAGATTTGACTTTGTAAAAAAAGTAAAATCGTACAATACCAAGAGTAAAATATGACCTCCTTCGATGTAAAATATCTATTTAAACACAACCAAGTTGATAAAATCATCCGTTTACACTGTATATTCATAGATATTAACCACCCATCATTCCTCGTACCTACAAGTCATCTAAAACTTCTTTCCAATGTGTGCAATTATGATGTTCAATTCTTCTTCAATGATGAATATTGCATGCAAGTCGATGGAATGACAGTGGGCAGTCTGTTATAAATTGTACTAGCTGATGCCTACATGTTCTATCCGGAAACGTTAAAACTAGAACCACTTATTCAAAAATACTGTCATAGATATGTGACGTATGTTGATGACAACTTCATATTCATAAATGAAAATATCGAAACAGATGACATGATTAAAGATTTTAACAACGTGATGTAAACATCTAACGAATTTACAAGAAAAAATTACGCGTTTATTTTCAACTACACGAGTTAGACCCAATCACAATAACAGAAAGAAATATTAGCACTTGAACCAATTTTTGTATATTGCGAAACGACAGGAATCGAACGACAACAATAAGAATAAATGCCGCACTGGAGAGCCTATAATATGATGTTACATTAAAAACTTTCTCAAGAAGATGAATTTTGCCTAACTTTTAAAGCTTACCTATGTGTTGCCTACAAAAATGTAAAATCGAAATTCAAGTGGTTCAATTTTATAAAAAGGAATACATAGAAGGACTCAGAAAATTGCGGAACAACATTGAAATTAGATTAATGGAGTCAGGTAGAGGATCAGGTATAGTTCTTATTAATAGCAATGATTGTGTTAACCGGATGAACAATGTTCTTGTTAACAACTATAAATGCAAACCTGGCCAAATAAATAAAGACAGCTCGGAAACTAGCGAGGATTTAAAATGACGTGCGATCAAAAATGCGAGTGAAGTGATTCATCAAAGAAAAGACTACACCTTTTTAATGAAATCAATAACGACATGTATCGCCTCCAACAAGCAAAATAAATGAGCACACGGGTGGCTAGAAAGTAAACCATGCCGAATGTACACAAATTATTTAGAACGAGCAACTTGCCGCCATTTAGACACATCATGTCATTGATCAACACTCCACACGCCAAACTGTCGAGAGAAGTAAAACAATTTTACAACCGGTACAAAGTGAACTGTCAAGGAGTTGTGTTTGTGATAATTTTGATTTTGTAATTATAGAAAAATCGTATAATGTTGAGAATAAAAAAAAGGTTTCTTTCGATGTAAAAAATCTATGTACATGCATCTCTGCTGATAAAACCATCCGCGATCTGTGCAATAAAGGTGTTCAATTCGCCTTCTAGTTCCATCTGGAATTAGCAAAGCTAGAACCACTTTATTCAAAATGTTGTCATACATATCAGAGGTATGTCTTCATAACCATAAATGAAGATGTCGAAAAATATGACATGTTTACAGATTTTAACAACATGGGCGATCACATTCAGTTTACTTGACAGCGTTTCTTGACCGATTGCTACTGAGACAGGAAGATGTCAATCTGAAGAGTAAACTAAAGCGGCAAAAAATATAGACTGCAGAGTACATTCAATACCACACCGCTGTGCCAATTTCACAGAAAAGAAATTTGATGCGAAAGTTAACCGGCAGATTAAAGCAAATCTGTTTCGATGAATGTTAATGTCAATAGACAGCGGTGCTCAAAATACTTATATTAGAATACACGTATCACGAAAACTTCATTGAAACAAACGTGAAACATGAAGGACGAAGAAGAAGTCAGTATATAGTAAACATGGGAGGCACCATTCGAAATATTTACTCAAAGAACTTAAAAGCAGTGACTTCTCAGATGCCTAAAACACAATTGATAGGTGATTACACTACAAAGCGCCCACTAAATTTAGATGTATTGGGAAAGCTATCTGCAAATTGTTCATTTATACAAATGCCCTAGACGATTACCAAAGAAGTTGATTCGGTGGCATTCTAGAACAAGCACAACTGACATATGGGGAAGCCATTCCGCTATAACTGTACTTGAGGTTTATTAAAATCAGTCGGTTCCAAAAGTCTTTTTCAAAGTTGAAAACAAAAAGGAATTGCACACGGTTGAGGCTGTTGTATGCAGCATTCTTAATGCTCAGCGACTGGCGAGAGTTTTGTTATGCTTTTCGATGACTGGTTTAGTAGAATAGGATTGGTGTTTACTTCATGCGCGCAAACTTATGTTCGTACATATTTTGAAGATGAACTGGTAATTGTTTGTGCGCGTGTACGTGGAAGCACGATTCCCGACCTGTACGTGTATCGCTTTCCGTTTTTCGTGTATTATGTGTGCTTAATCCAAGTGACCATATAAATTACTCTATTTTATAGTAGGGGTAAGTTGTGGCGAAAAGTAAATGGCCTATTTAACTGTGTTTTACACACTTGATTTATAATGAATGCACACTTCCACGTATGATTTATTTCTAAATTAAAATTATAAAAGAATATCCTCCACTGTATTGCAGAAGCGGATTTACATATTTTACTTTGTCCTAATAGGTAATTTAATTGAATATCTGTAGCTATACTAGCTAGAACGTTGGAGAAAGATATTCTACAATTCTGTTTACATCCATGTTGCAGCAATAGATAAGAGATTTTGCTTGTATATAAAACTGAGAGAAGACATATAAGTAGAAGTCAGAGACTGGTTGGAAATGAAAACAAAAGTAATCTTTAAAATACAAACTAATTGATCTCAACCCAGGAGACTTTTTCTTTCTTCATGATCTACTTTTTTCTGCAAATAAGCGATATTTATAAGTAAGAAGGAAAATGCAGAGCAGTTCGAATATTATCACATTTAGTTGATGATTTACTTTATTTTGCATATTATTATGACATTTTTTAATAATCGTTTCATTACAATTGTCATTAAAAAGCTTTATTGATAATCATATTGTTTTAACTCAAGCTTCATGGTCAGATATCTTGCATTAACTAACTCATTATGAATTCTGAAGATTTAAAACATTTTATTTAAGGTAAAATTAATCTTTATCGTGCGTGTATAACACAATGGAGGAAGATCAGACCGTTGTGAGCCGTATTTGACATTTAAAATTCTTAATTTATTAGCAAGCACATTGCAAGATTTACCTTGACGTTGAATTCAATTTGTTTTGCAGATACTCGTAGTTGAAAGCAATTTCATCGTAAAATTCCTCGAATCGTCCTGATTTTACTAAATGCCACGGAAGTTCATTCAGTTTACGCATATTATATCGTTTGGTTACACGTTTACTATCCTTTGACAGTACATCGGAGCTGACATCATTAAAAACATACGGTTGAGAAGGCACAGCTCTGTCTTCTTCCGACGATTCTGGTAAAGACTAAATCATTGTAAATGATTGAATAAACAACAGCTTATGCCAATACAGATTATAAAGCATTTTAAAATAGAAAAAAAATTATCTTCCTACTTTTTGAGATATGTAAATTATTTTTTTTAAATACCTAGATTTAACCAAAATGCTTGAAGTATATTCAGCTTTCAAATATGTGAAACATCTATTCCATGGTATGAATCTAGGGAAAACAAAATGATAAAGAAGTGATTTCGCTCCATCTTAACTGCTGATTTACTGGAGAAGTAAAAAACATGAGTCAATTGGTCTAAACGGAAAAAACGACCTACGAAAAACACTATACAAAAATATAAATCCAGAACGTTCAAATTAAAGACGAAAAAAACAAGAAAAACCTAAAAATGATTCCGTGGGGCTTGGAAAACTATATGGTAATACTACTTCAGGAAAATAATACTTTTTGATCGTACAGTTTTGGACAAAAACTATTTAAAGATAAAGTCTGTAAATAGGGATGCATGTTTGCACACCTAGCCCTAAATAAAATTGTAAAGAATTGAGTTGGTTTGCCGCATATTTTGTAGAACAGAACGTGTTTAGTTATAGATGCACGGCAGCACACCTACTATTTTGCACCCAAAAATCGTGAATTCAATTTATTCTAAATTTTCTTATGTTGATTTGCTCACGGGTAAATTCATAACTGTAGGTACGATGGGTGCGGGTTGAAGTGAGATTTTATCGTGCACACTATACAGAAGAAGGATGATGTTGAATTTTACCGAAATTGAATCAACTGCAACATATGTGAGCACTAATGTATAACAAAATCTATATTTTATGCGTTTCATTGCCTCATCAATTAAAATATGAGTTAATATGCACCGGCTTTATATTTTCTGCAAATTCACAACTGGTTTTAATATACTATTAGGTTAATACTTACAAATTCAATGTGGTGATAAAAGCATGAAGTGCACCATTCATCTGTTTGCAAACATCAAGGCGTTTTTACAGACAATGTTGCTCAACTAAACGTTTACCGAAAACCTGATTATCCAAGAATCAACTATGCCAAAACATCAAAAGACGCATCAGTATTCTCTATCAAAGGAAACCGATTCCACGCCTAGACAACATAATAATAGAAATTTCCTCTTAGGCAAAACGTAAAACACTGTTGAAACCAAATAAGTTACAGTGCCGCAACAGTTTACCGAAGTAAAAGAGGAATGTGTTGATGACTGACACAACATGACAAATAATAATGAAATTTGCGTGGCCGGCATGAAAAGAGAAAGGTTACCTCTTCTTTTTGTACATCTAGGAAAATCATCATCATCATACAAAAGTCAAAAATGACTAATGTTTCATTGCCATATAATCATGCTTCTCTCTCTCTCTCTCGTAAATCTCAATAATAATTTGTCTGATATATTATTGAGATATACGAGAGAGAGAAGCAATACCTAGTTTCTATGAGTAAATTTATTACGATAACTCACAGAAATGAGGCAACTAAACCTCTCCACAACATCATTATGGCCAAGTTAGCATTCGGGCAAGGCAACATCAGCAATAGAGCTTCATTGTGGATTTCACTGTATCACGTCATAAACAGACCAAACATCGCAGCTAACTTTGCCCTACTAAGAAAAGAAAGTTACGAAGATGATTCTACCAAACATCTGCAACAAGATTGCCACTGAGCTCGATTCGATGCCATATCACTAATGGTTTCTAACCAAGAACTACGGTGCGCACGAGGACCCTATCCTGGCAGACGAGTGGGTCCTATACTAGCCAATATGGATGTAAGTGACTTCAATTGTTTCTGCTATATCAAAATCTGCCCACCTTAGTTCTTAAGCCAATTTGGTGCTAGATAAGAGAACAGAGCTCTAATGGGCACTCGAAATAAGTGCATACGTAAAAAGTGACCGAGCCATCGAAGTTGATGGAACCCTATTTGTTTTTCTAACGACGAGCAATTATTGTCAGAACCAAAATACGTCTATGGATGTCAACTTTAGTTATTCGTTGTTGGTAACCAACATGTGCTGTACTTAAAATTACCCGATCTGCGTTTTGACTAACACAGCTTTCATTTTTCCAGTAATTTTCTTTTAGCAAAATATTTCGACCTACCTTACGGTAGGTCTTCATCAGTTGCATTTCACGAAAAAAATGAAGCAAGCGCGTTATTTTCTCAAGTCATAATATTTATATACCTCAGACTGACCTTTCATTAGATATTCGCGTGTCACATGTGTGTGTGTGTTTTTTCATAACCGTTGTTTTCATCATAACTAATTTAGACCAGAGTGGCTGAATAATAATTTATCAATTGCATGCGATAACTATTCGTTTTACACACTCAATGTAAATGACGTAACTGAGATGGGGAGACCCATAATTCAGAAACACTCGTCATAAAAACATGCCATGAGTGATAAAACCAGAAGTCCGAAAGACTAATGCACATGTTAAATTACAATTCAAACCACTAGGTTGTACTCAAGATAGAGAAGTTAATAACAGTTACGAAATTTAAAATAAGTGGAGGACATACAAATACACATCATCTCCATGACGTGTCCTAACGTCATTTTGCTTCCTTCTAATATTAGTGGGTGATCAACTATTATTATTAATATAATCTTCAAAATTTCATCTCTAACTATTCATTTGATTTTAAAACAAATATATTTCAAACTTAATTTTCTGTTTTACACCCCCACCCTAACCATTGGAAATATTCTAATAATACAATATTTAAAAGTAATAATTTGTCTGACGCGTGCAAAGGGTAAATTAATGTCTATTGACTGCAGTTTCATTTAGATGTACGTACATGTGTATCAAAATAAAATAATTTAACCAAGTTTTTTAGTTATGCATACACATACACATGGACATGCGTGGCGTGCGCCAATAACTGTTATTAACTTATCTATCTTGAGTACAACCTAGTGGTTTGAATTGTAATTTAACCGGTGCATTAGTCTTTCGAACTTCTGGTTTTATCACTCATGGCATGTTTTAATGACAAGTGTTTCTGAATTATGGGTCTCCCTCATTCCAGTTACGTCATTTACATTGAGTGTGTAAAAACGAATAGTTATCGCATGCAATTGATAAATAATTATTCAGCCACTCTGGTCTAAATTATTTATAATGAAAACAGCGGTTATGAAAATGCACACACACACACATGTGACACGCGAATATCTAATGAAAGGTCAGTCTGAGGTACATAAATATTATGACTAGAAGAAATAACGCGCTTAGTAACAAATTAGTTCAGTTGTGACCAGAAGGTTAAACCAAAGGCAGCATGAACGGAAAGTATAATCTCATGCACATTCGTTTCGTGTTTACTGGCGACTCATCAGTAGGAGCCGGTACTACGCTCTTTAACCACTATATATATTTTATCGCCCGGGAGAAATTCAACACCTGCAACCTGAATGTATGAAGGAGTGTTGTTCATAATGGCATCGATTACAAAATTAAACAAAGAGGGGGAAAGTGTACAATCTTGTCGAACACCACTGCTGGTAGTAAAGTTATGCGTTAATTCGTTGTAGACCTTAACGCGACCAGAAGTATTTGTACACAGAGCGCGTATAATATTATCAAATTTTGTGGGCACAAAATATGGAAAAAACATTGCGATCTACCGAATCAAATGCGCCCTTAAAATCCAGAAAGACGGCTATTGTGGGACGGTGATATAAATGTCTGTATTCAAGAACTTGCCTTAACGTAAGAACATTATCTATACAACCTCGTCCTGTACGGAATCCGGCCTGTTCATCTCTTGTATGTGATTCACGTGAAGTGCTAAGACGATGTAGGATAATCGAAACAAATAACCTAGATACGACTGGAGTCCAGCTTATACCAAGATGACTATCGCACGAATTACGATTGCCTTTTTTGAAGATAGGAACGATGGTCGACTCATTTCAATCAAGTGGTACAGTTTCCTCATTCCATATCGTATGAAAATGTTAGGTCAACTCTCCTGAAATTATATGGCCACCATCCTTAAATAATCCTGGAATCAAATAATTAGGGCCTGTGGCTTTGCGGAATTTAAGAGATAGGATCGCATCGCGTACTTCAAACTTGGATGGTTCTTCTAAACTAAAATTCCACACTGTTGATGCAAATATGCTTTCGGGAATCGGAACTGACGCGGGTGCCCAAGAAAATTGATCTTTGAAGTGTTCAGCCCACCTATCACGACGACTTATTTTATCGGTTATTAAATGATTGACACTATCATTTATAGTTTTACTAACTTTTAATTTTCTCGGACCTGTTGCTCGAATAAGTTGGAGCAAACCGCGACTATTACCTGACGGAACACTTTTTCTAGATCGAATTTTATACTGCGCTTAAGCTGGCGTCTTATATTGCGACGAGTATGATTATGAGTCGAGCCAGATGAAATTTGGCGTGTTGTTTCGAGTAGCTCCATAGATTTTACAGAGAACAAATGATTGCTTCTACGAGGACCTGCAATGCCAAGGAAAATTAAATTTCATTGTCCAATATAAAACTATTTTTAATGGTTAACGTGCTAGCAGTGGTGTTGGATGTTATAAATATCATGCTTAGAGGCTTCGTGAAATCATCTGTTTCCAATTGCCGTCCAAAGTATTATTTCGCATGGATACCGTGAAATTCTAAAAAAAATACGTTCCTAACAATCGAGATCATTATCAGAGCATGGTGAAACACATATTTCAGGATTCGAATCCATAAGTTTAGACTCTGTCTCCTCTTTAGGCAGTTCCATTGATAAGAATATAAAAGACAGGGCTACTACGTTTGTTTAAACGTTTATATTAATCGTAATTGAGGTTTAATCCACGCCAGTCACTGCCCCATCTTACTCTGGAGATTTTTCAGATTGATTGAGACGAAAGAGAATGTGAAACTGAATAGTAATTTTGTTTTCATACATATACCGCCTTGCATAATATTTAAATGGAGAGTGGAAAATGTTGCAATGAGTCACATAATATTTTCTATAGTTTAGGTATTAAATAAAATAAAAACTATATATATTTAAACAGTTAATTGCAAGGGTGGTGGTAATACCTAATGAGTTATTAGCAAACACTAATTCTATTAGTTTAATAGTCAGTCGAATATACAAAAACTACCGCCAGTCAATGCACTGATGATGATCATGGAAGGTCGAAACGCAAGCAGTGCTTTGTGACTGACGGTAGTTTTGTTATGTTGTTCGACGACTGGTTAAATACAATGGGATGGGTGTTTACTTCAAGCTCGCAAACTGTATTTAAAGAACTATACGTAGTTGTCTAGAATGGTAATTCTAAAGGTGGTTTTCATATAGTCTATGTTGATTTTTTTGTTTGATTTCCTTGGTTCTATGGTTGTTAGTATGTTGAGTTAAAAGCATACAATGAAAACATGATAATTTGTCATTTCGAAGCAAATTCAAGTAATTCTAATGACCGAATGTTCTTCTTTAATGTATTAACAACATTAAACATTATTCAATTTTAAGGAAAGCCATACGGATAGCAATATTTTTACTTCTTGAAGGGCACATTTATCCACCATTTACATACAAATTACGACGCTGTTGTAAACTCTATATAAGGTTGTCCCTATTTGCCTTGCTAAAAAGAATAGTCTCCATCAAAACTGTAGATCAAAACGACTGACGACGTTACCATGCTAGCGCCAGAGGTTAATCTTCCCAGTTATTCGCCGTCAACTGCTTGATGACTACGAATGTCCCCAAGGAAGTCCAATAGAATTTTTTTAAATTTTTTATTCACTGGACCTCACTCAGGGGAAATATTACCTATATTTTTTCATGTATGTATGTTTTTCTGCATTCTTATGTGTATATAACTGTGTGTATCTACTCACGTATAGAAGGCTGCTATGCTATATGTTATTGATTTACATGTCGAACTTAATCTAATATAGCCTAGCCACTCCACATTCGTTTAATGAAGAATACATAGGCGTTACCACATATATTTATTAATAAGCCATAGAATTTACATAATGTGAAATAATGAAGAACGATTAGGAAGAGTAATATCAGGAGAATGACATGGTATTTATCCATATGCACGTGTTCTGTAATCTACTATTGCACTACATAATGAAATGAGTTTCTTAATTAACAATAAACACATGAACAATATATAATTGTTATAGTAAACAAACAAAGTTAACGATGTATACAATAATTGATTGCGCGAGTGGTGGTAACAGTTCTTTAAATCAAGTTTGAGAGCTTGAAGTAAACACCAATCCCATTGTATTTAACCAGTCGTCGAACAACATAACAAAACTACCGCCAGCCGTAACGCACTGACGCGTTTCGACCTTCCTTGATCATCATCAGAGTACGACGGCAAACTGACCATCGAGGATCAAACCGCATTGAATATATATGGAAATCAAATTTAGATATGCGGCTCTCACCTCTAGCAGTCTCGCATACATTGAACTGGACTGGAAATGTCGGCTGCACAATTTCTATGCAGTCACGAACATTAACTGTTTGCAGCTTTCGTCACATATACATATATAGGCAATACAATTTAAACAATAATTGATTGATATCTAAATTTGATTTCCATATATATTCAATGCGGTTTGATCCTCGATAGTCAGTTTGCCGTCGTACTCTGATGATGATCATGGAAGGTCGAAACGCGTTAGTGCGTTGCAGCTGGCGGTAGTTTTGTTATGTTGTTCGACGACTGGTTAAATACAATGGGATTGGTGTTTACTTCAAGCTCGCAAACTTAATTTTAAGAAAAGTTAATGATGGCTACAAATTTTGGTGATGAACTCTGTCGTATAATAGCATATACGCACAGTTACTTATTGGATAAATGATAGTTTAATAATTTACAATGAATAATGACCATGCCACATCAATGTAATAATCCGGCGTTCAACAAGAATAATAATATTCCCATCAGAATGACTAAAATTCGTGTCAGATACTCGAATTCGCATGATGATATTCAACTGAAATGATCAATATTCAATCCAGATACTTGTCACCTGGAAATGACTGTCGTTCCTAAATTTACTGTTTCGGAACGTAGTTTTACCCTTTCTAAGGCAGGCTTCTAAAATGTTACAAGCGATTTATACTCGGCAAAGTAGCAATATTAAATTAAACCAACGATAATTATAATAAACCAATATTTACAACAATAAACCTGGCCATATTTGTGCTACAATAGCGGTTCTATAGGGGGATTAGGCCTAATTAAATATATATAAAATTATATATATATATATATAGGTATATAAAAATTATATTTGTATAGATGAATGTATTTTTGTATGTATGTTTTTATATACGTCATTTTGGTGTGCATGTTTGTGTGTATGCGTGTATATGGAAATGAATTCATTTTAAAATGTATCTAAATGTGTGCAGAGGTAGGTTCTGAATTAGTCAAACAAGTGTATGCATATAAACGAAGCCTTCAGAAAAAAACATTATAACTTCATTTATTTAAAAAGTTTCCTTATGCTATGGTTACTGATTCTTATTGCATTTATTAGTGTTAATATAATTAATATAATTATTAATATTAGTTTTACTGTAACTTTTATTTTAACTATTATTAATTAATAATAACAATATTTATATTTCTATTATAAATCATGTTGCTACTTAAAGTAGCACAGCTGTCTGCTGGGCAAAATCAACGGAAGGTAAATCAGACGCTGAATAAATGGTTTATCACGATATTATACAACTGAATCATTTTCATTTAAGTACGCGCACGGTAATAAAAAGATAAAATGTTAATTTTGCTGTCCAATTTTCTTTGGTCTATCATTGCATAATTGTGTTTCCTAATTTATTTTACTCGCCTACCAAGTATTTTCTTATATTTTGTTTATAGACCGCCATGCTAAAAACGCTTTAAGCTGTCACGTTGCGTTTTTCGGCCCACCTTGTTTGTATGCATAGTTATAATTTTAATTTGTTTAAACTTATAAATTAAAGACTAAAATGGTGTAAACGCCCCGGTTTCAAGAAAAAATTTAAGAGCTGTGGAGGCTGAGATACAATTACTGTTGGTTGCCCTTATTAGGGCCGGAATTGAGTTCTCCGGCAAATGTCGAGAAAGTTAAGTAATGTAGCAGTATCTAGAAGTACTTCTAGACACTTGAGACCGGCTCTGGTTGTCTAACTGGTGTTCCTTCGTTGTGGCGTCGAAATCGGAGGACGAGTGGCTGTGTGAAGGCTCAGAATTGTCTTGTCGAAGATCTGCGACAACACTTTGGTGACTGGCACAACAGGATGTCCAATAAATAGATGTTTGATTCGTATTACTAGCTGTGTAGCAACGAAATTGGTGTGACTCAAATCCCAGTAACTAGATGACACAGCTTTAATGATGCCAGTTCAAAAGTCAGCGTGGGAAAACAGTCAATGTGACGCGAAACAGCAAGTACACGTAGTGCACAGCAGGAGACAACAAACGGCAAATTCCGCTTGTTTTAATTGGTTCCGCGTAAATGAAATTTGAATTTTATTTACGTCGGCGAATTGTTCTGAGCCGTTACAATGGAATGGATGAATAAATGCGTTAGATGTACTATGTTCCGAGGTTGAACTTTTGGCAAACGTTTCAAATTAACCTTGTTTGCTTTCTTTTTAACCCATTCCGTTTACTAAATATAAGGGTTCACAAAAGCTATACAGTGAGACTATATAACTTAAAATTGTTTAGCTATTTTTCGTATCTCAATTCTAGCATTTAAGACGTTGATTTGTTTTCTTATTATCATCATGCGTCTTGGGTGGTCATTCTAGTTGGAATGTAATAACTGTATCATCAATTGGCTGAAGTTTGGCGTACAGTTTAGAAATCATACTAAGAGCACGAGTCGGTTATAGGATGATGGAGAACTTCTTGATAGTTTAACAGTCGTTGATCATTATAACTGTACTATTACTATTACAAGTTTTTTTATTAATGTTAAAATAATAATGAAGATGTATGTTATTATTATTAATTCTATTGGTCGTGCTTTCAGTTTAGATATTATTATTATTATTATTATTATTATTATTATTATTATTATTATTATTAGTAGTAGTAGTAGTAGTAGTAGTAGTAGTAGTAGTAGTAGTAGTAGTAGTAGTATTGTTGTTGTTGTTCTTGTTGTTGTCATCGTTTTTTGTTGTTTGTTGTTATTTTTATTATTAATTATTACAAATTACAACAACAACTACTAATATTTCTACTACGACTAATAATACTTTTGTTGTTAGTATTTCTAATATTATTGTCATTACATTTATTTTTCTTAATATGATTATTATAATTATTATATTTATTATATTTGTTAAAATGATGATGATGATGATGATTATTATTATTATTATTGTTTTTTAAATGTGCTCATCAAAACAAGAGGTAATTTAGCATGGGACAAATTTCGACAATAATGTATTGAGAAATATGTACGAAAGCTGTATATATATTATCATTGACCTACCAATTTTGCGGCAAGGTAGGTTGGATACACAAATGGCATCTTCTTGTGAGCCCAACGACCAAGGAAAAAGTCAGCCATTATTGAGTGAATTTTCTTCGAAAATGCAGGATCTGAGAGGTAGTGCTCTTCTGCAGCCTCGATAAATTGACGATGATACCTGTTGCCAAAACCATAATATACTCTCACTTCTATGAGGACGTTAACAGATTGGCATTTAAACATGTTTTTGGAAGGATTGGAGCAAATTTCAGATAAAGGTGCTAAATTAAAATATTTACGAGCTTATCGCTAATTAAGTAATAGAAATGTTTAGACGAAACCCACTACAATTATTGTACCTTACTTTTTCTTAAATATTTGAAATTTATTCCATTACTCTGGTGTTCAAAATGGATGTTGCCCTAATGACTGTAGAATCATAAATTAACGATGCTCTCACACGACCTTCAGTACATATAAGAAATTTTGTCAAATATAATAAAAAAAACTGGTGGAGAACTACGCTCTAATTATTCACTTTTATTAAATTAATGCATGTTATATTAAATAAAAAATTAATGAGACATATTCGCCTTCAATAATTATATATATATATATATATATATATATATATATATATATATATATATGCGTTCTGTGCTTGTGTGTGTGTGCTTATTTATCACCAAACAAGTTAGTAAGAACAAGTCGGATTGTACGTTTTATTTGTATTTATTTGCATCAGTAGTCTGAGTTTTTTCAGTTAGTTACGTGTTGATTTATTAATGTGGGCGAGGATGATTTTCTATGGCTTGTTAATTGTGTTTCACACTGTAATTCAAGATGTGCCTGATATCAGCCTACACTTCTATTGATGGATGTATTTTTCACCTGGTTTTCGCATTTTTGGCTATTGCATGATCGAAAACCTTCCCTTCGTGGGGTTATCTTTATGTCACACTGAAAATAACGCAGAATTAATAGCTCATATTCTTGTGCTGTTTTCACAGTTAATAATAATAATGAACATGATGTCGTTCGTATAGATACTTAAAATTTTATTTTTCGCCAGCACAGTTTACCGTTTGCAAACGTAAGAATAATGGGCATTCGAGTTTGGTGGGACACGGGATTTCGGGGCTGTTGAATATAATATCGTTTTGGTTTAAATTTGTTATATTCCTGTCTAGTAATTTTTGTTAGATATTGAAGTTTTTTATATTTATAGTAATTGATAATGAACCGAAAAAAATTTTTTGTTAGTATTCCTGAGGGTGCTACGCTTTGTGGAACAAAATTACGAAAATAAATATTGGCAGAGTCTGCTGATGATTGGCTATTATGTAATTTCGATATATGTGTTGCTGCACATACATATAAATTTGTAATCTATATGAATCGGATATCTTTTAATATCAGCTTTAATAAAACGCTTTCGGTTTTTTCGTTAGACAAATTTTTCTCATGTGTCTTATTCCTGCCTAAATCTTGTGCCCCAATTAGAACTTCCTGACTCGGTTTGCCAAGTTGTAATTTAGAATTCTCTCCTAGTTTTGGGATAAGTGCTCCCCAAATGAATGTATTGCACTGTAAGTGCAGAATTCACACCATTTCCACTGACTAGTCATATATTTAAGAGAGGATGTTTTTCATTTCTCTACATAAGACATACATTTAATGCTACAACTGGGTTCGCTGGCGTGTTTCAGAGCTTCAACTGCGTGTACTAAATCTGGGACGAACAATATAGAACCATTTCGTGCTAATTGGCGACTCATCAGTAGAAGCCGGTATTACGCCCTTTAACCACTATATACTTGGGTGAGTTATGTGGGATAATAGGACGATACAATCTCCTAGACGAATGTGTAAACCTGCAGTAGAGTAGCTAACGTCGTATAGTCTCGACAATGCGATTTCAATGCTAACTCACCCTAAATAAAATATATACCGAGTCTATAAAGGAAACTAACACTATGACTATTGTGTAAGTTACCGATACCAACATTATAGTACCGAAAAGGTACATGATACTAACAATATGGTTTCGAAGTCGGTACATGGTACCAACATGATCGATTGAGAATTACAACTATTTCTGAACACCTGTCACCCCAGTAAATATATATTAAGTCTCCGCAACAAACAGTATTTAACTGTTATATATTGAATTGAATGATGTCATGCTTACCGCGAAATGTGATAACTGATATCGATCAAGGCCAGGGTGTATGGATTTACTGGAGTAACAGGTGTTCAGAAATTGTTGTTATTATCAATTTCAGTGTACTATAGCATACATTCATATCCATCATGTTAGTACCATGTACTGACTTGGAAACCATAGTGTTAGTAACATGTACCTTTTCGGTACAATAATTTTGGTATCGGTTACTAACAAAATAGCCATAGTGTTAGTATCCGTTACAGACTCGGTATATATATTATATAGTGTGAGTTAGCGTTGAAGTCGTATTGTCGTTGACTTTAGATGATGTTAGCTTCACTATTGCAGGTTTACACATTCGTCTAGAAGATTGTACCGTCCTATTATTCCACATTCTTCTACCAAATATATAGTGGTTAAAGGGCGTAATACCGGCTCCTACTGATGAGTCACCAGTAAGCACGAAATGAATGTCATGAGATTATACTTTCCGTTTATGCTGCCTTTGGTTTATCCTTCCGGTCACAACTGAACTAATTTGTTACTAGATTCGCAACACATAATACATACTTGCATATATATTAGTTCTCCGCAACAAGCAGTATTTAAATATAGAACCATACCCAAATCTACTGTAATGTGTAAAATGCTCAATTCTGTATTTCTGTTTCGTTTGTCTTGTTGTTTAAATCAACCAGATGAGGCAAAATATCGCTTCATATAGCTACACCATTGACCTGTCAAAAATCTTGACCATTATATGGAAATTTCACATTTTCTGAACATGCAAGTATGGGATCGATGAATTCATCAATGTTGTAGCTTGCAGAGAAGAATAACTAGTTAATGTTGCGTTGCATTTTCAATCGGATTATCAGGCAGCTTTGCATTAATTGATAAGACCGTTGTAGATTTACGAGTATTGCTTATGAAGTACAGTCTTGCAATGTTTATTATGACAGGTTATATATTTTAGATTTTAAAAACATTTAAACATTTGTCATCAGATTCAAATATTCAGGCTGCTTTTCATTCTGAAATCACATAATGAGTCATTGCTTGCATTCTTAGTATGTAATCAAAAGCCATTTATTAATTTTTACAGACACGTTTAGAATTTTATAGGCATATAAGTTTAACTTTTTCTTCAATTCCGCTGGACCACTTCCTTGATTTCTTTCGGAACAATGAATATGAAACTGCATGTTATTGTTCTTGGTTGTGCGTTGCAATCATCTCATTAAACATATCCACAACTTTCTTACGTGGGTGGTCGATTTATTTTCTCGGTTCTGCAATGTACCGATCGATCCTCATTTGCAAGTACGCGTTGAGTTCGGCTTCGTGAAGACTGGGTGCTGATTCGTCCCCTCACTCTGCTGTTTTTCCACACCATTCGCACAAATCAATGGAAATGAAGTTCTATGTAATCTTGGTTTTACTACGTTTCGGTGCCTCGTTTCCAGTACCATCTTCAGAGTTCTAATAGCACGCAGTACGTTGCTCACTCGACCATTTTCTTAAATCTGGTCGTGT
>JAQBSW010005635.1:25000-55669 GCA_029291075.1 Eudiplozoon nipponicum
ATGCTTATTTAACGCATAAATATGAAAATAAGTGATAAATACGTGTAGGCTGTTGAGGAACACGATTCACCTAATACAATTTTGTATATATATATATATATATATATATATATATATATATATATATATAAGAACTGTGAATTAGAGCAAAACCTACTTCGAGAAACGTTAAATAAATGTAGTTATCGAGGTTGTTATATCGAATATAGTTTGAAGCATTAAAAAGATCAAGTACAAACAAGATAAATAATATTCATAGTTGCCGTCATAGACGGTCGTCAATCTGAAATATGCATGTCTAAAATAACCTTCGTAACTAAATCCCTGTCGATGTCGATTAGAGCAATTTTTTACTAGGCCCAACCATCAGATGTGACAAAATAGAAGAAAACAGCTTCTCTGTGACGTGCACGGTATTACTTTTGAATAACTCTTAGTTTACTAGCAAGTTGCAGAACATTTTCCGAGCCCTAAAAGAAGAAATGAACACCAATAATGAAACCATATCCTTAAGAAAAGTTCCATAGGTGTAACTTGTGCACGAAAATCAGCGGCTTGTGAACCTGTACTTCTGACAAGCAACAGTGCCGTTGGTAATGATTTTCAGTTTTACACAGGGAAAATCAGAAAAAATGCTTAATAGATTCGAAACCAAACAATTAATAAATTTAATCCATACTCGAACTTGAAGAAATAATTAAAGAATTAGTCAAATTTGATTTAATGTTGCATCAGTGACTTTCTGTCCTCCAACCATCAAATATGGTAATATTGAAAAATTCTAATCTATCATTTAAATTAGTTTTGCGTCTTAAGATAATCACTACTTCCTTTAACCACCTTCACAGCATATCCAAACTACCGTTGGTCATTTGGATTTGATAAAGTAATAGATGTTTAGAATTAGTTGCTATTCGGATGCGAATTGATCTTAATGACCATCATCAGAACACGACGATAATCTGACGACTGAGGACAACACCGTAGTGTGCGTATTAAAAAACGAAAATCAGAAATGTGGCTTTCTGACCTTATAACTCGTGGAAATTTTAGTTTTAATTTCTCACACCGAAATGCGTCAGTACACGTAATTGAGAGTAATGCTTCTATATTATGCGATCTGTTAAATCTAATTGATTTGGTGTTTGTCGTAAGTACCCAAATTTTATTTTCATAATTTTTATCAATATTTCACAATCAACAAACGATTTGAATTACAAAATTAAATATGACATTTCTCATATGATTATTTAATAGATTAATTCGAAATAACCAAATATACTTTGTATTTTGAAGTAATGGATTTAACGATATTCACCAAAATTTCTTTCAATTCTGTTTTTCTGCGAAAAATAATCAATTTTACAATAGGTTTTACGCAATTTCTAATAAATTAATTCAAATAGAACCAACACAATGGTTGCTAAGTCGATACATAGAACTATCATTATGATTGCCGAGTCGGTACATGCTACCAACAACATGGTTGCCTATTCGGTACATGGTGCCAACAATACTTATTTCAAAATATGCAAACATTCACAAAAATTAAGAATTACAACTATTTGATACCAGTTAGATACTGTTTATGGCGGATAACTAATATATGTGCAATTATGTATTAGGTTTGGCGCACCTAGTAACAACTTAGCTCAATTATGACCAGAAGGATAAACCAAAGACAGTACGAACGGAAAGTATAATCTCATGCACATTCGTTTCGTACTAACTGGCGACTCATCAGTAGGAGCCGGAACTACGACCTTTACCCACTATATATTTGGGTTGGTCTTATATACCCCCATTCCTCACCCAAATATAATGTGGATCAAGGGCGTAATACCTGTTCCTACTTATGAGTCGCTAGTAAGCACGAAACAAATTTAAAGGAGATTATACTTTCATTTAATGCGATTTTTGGTTTATCCTTCTGGTCACAACAGAACTAACTTGCTTCAAGGTGCACAACACCTAATACATAACTACTTGATACCATTTTCAACGTCGGTATATACTATATATAGTGTTGGCTTAGAACTCACAATTTTGGAGGCTTTATTTAAAATAAAATCCACTACTGCTGGTATATATATATATATATATAAATATATATTTATTTTATATATATATATTTGTATGGGAGATATTAATGTCTAATTGTCTCTACTATTTCTCCCCAAATATATAATAGGTATATATGGCGTATACCGGCCCCACTGATGAGTTTCCAGTAAGGACGAAACGAATTTTTATATAATATTTTATGTTACGTTCATGCTTAATTTGGTTTATCCTTCTGGTCATATTTGAACTATTTTTAACTAGGTACGTAACTCCTTATAAACAATAGCAAATAATTAATTTATTGCCGTTTACCGATAACAAAATCGTGTGAAACTAAAGTCCGTTTAATGTAGCGTTAAATTTCATCTCACTTGGTAAAATATCAGAATATGTTCGTAATGCTTCAACGTTTACATAATATAGAATATTTTACAAATACCTTTTCTCTCACTTATTGCAATTGTGTATACGAACATATTAATTTGAGTTACTGATGTAATATCTTTGATAATCAAAAAGTAATTTTGCACTAGTCAAAACAGCACTTTTTTGCTTATGAAAAACCGGTATACTTATTACATTCTTTATATCAAGTTAGAGATTTGGATATAAGCACCAATCACATTGTATCCGACCAGTCGCGCACTTTAGCAAAACTACATTCAATCACACGTACTGACGCATTCTCACCTTCCATGAACTTTTTTGTATTGGAGATAGGCAGAATTAATGTTTGGTTAAATGATTGCGTAGTAGTTCAGATGCCTAGCTAACTGAATGACTCACTAGTTATTTGTTTTAAACACCCAATTTTTAATTATTTGTTTTTTTATGCTTTGGTATATGTATATATTTTTCGTGCTTATTTATTGAAGGCGCAAAAAAACTATAAAGTTAAATTTTATGAGAGCTACTAGGTTATTGCAGATTGTGCTCTAATTTGACTATGCAAAATATGAGCGTTATAGATGCTAACTATAGTTAACAATTTTAACTTTGTAATATGGATACATGGTATGGTACTTTAATTTAAGCGACTGTTCTATTATTAGTTAACCTAGATAGGTGTAGAGAAAATGAGAAAGTCGCATATAATATATTTGCAGTTTTTTGTGTGGAGATTTGGCTTAGATGCTAAAATTCTAATTGCTTTTTGAACACATTTTATTTAATAACTTAGTAAAAAAGTATTTGTTGACGCTATTTAAACCGATAATGTTTTATTTTTTAAGTCTATAAATCCTGTTAATAAAATATGTCATGGAGTCTTTCTTCTTTATTGGGATTGGGGCAGTCGTTCTGATCGGATTGGGTAGACGGTTTTTGGCTTGCAGTATAAAAGATGATAATAAAGCAACTTGTGGCTTCGACATCCATAATCCTCCTCGTAGCACGAAGGAAAACTGATTAGCAAGGATTAAATCGTATTGAATACTTAAGAAAAGTAAAATTAGACAGAAGGCTCCAATCTCGTCGGAAAATGTCAGCTTTAACATTTCAATGCAGGCAGGTGGACAGGGAAATTTGATATACGTTAGTGTAATAAAACAGTACTAGAATCAAATTCGTTTTGAGTCTAGAACAGAAATTCAGAGCCGACTCCCTATATATAATATGTACCTAATCTGTAAATATTACCAATACTATGATTTCTAGAAAGGCTAAATTGCGCATAAATTGAAAATAACAACCAAATTGAAAAATTACCACTAATACAAAGCCACTTAAACTGGCATCACTCGTTCTAAATCTACAATGATATTTTATACGTTAAGTTAGGACTAACATATTTGGCTATGATACAAGATTACTTGGCTCATTGCCACCAGTTAACTAAATTTATAATTCATTATTTACATACTGTTTTTCTCGACAAATATAAATTTATAACATAGCCAGTTTAAATAAATTTTACCTGGTCAGTTTAATGAAATCAATTAAATTTGTTTCCATTACAAGTTTGTAAACTTTATCCTGGCAACTAGAAATAATGCAGTCAATAGATTTAAATACAACACTATAAATATTGCAGATGGATAAAGTTGAGTTATCTTAATAACATATCTCGGGTATTGTCCTGTTTAGATTTAAATTTTTATAATTCAAAGGATGGTTTTCCGCTTAAGAAGGAAATTTAGTTAAATTTCGATCAACCAAAGGGCAGTTTCTTAATTTTAAACTAACTACAAAGCATACGATTGTGAAGTATTTATGCTTACTGTACGCCTAAGCGTATTGATCTTCTAGAAGTGAAACTCAAAAGTTAAATCAGTACATTATATATATATATATATATATATATATATATATATATATATATTGCAGTCAAATTACAAATAATTTTAGCTGTGATGAGCATTACGTTAATAGAAATCGATAAATTTTACCACAAGGATATTCTCATTCACATAATCTTCTTTGCTTAATAGTCAATAATGAGGTTTTAATCCCGGTGGCCGCAAAAGGTGTTTTCTAATTTGAAGTTTATCAACGATGTTGATCCACCTGTGAACAGAAGAACCCACAATGCGAATAGTAGACCTCAAAGCAATAAATGTGCTTTGAATGATTTGGTGCAGTTACTATCCAAAAAGTGGAGGGCCACTAGAAAATTAGTTTCAACCTGGACAAGATGCGTACCCGCATTCAATTTTTATTTTAATCGAAATATGTAACGATTTTACTTTTATAAACCGTTGAATTCTTAATATTTTCAGATCGGACTGTGGTTAAAACGAAATAACTTGCCATAAAAATCAGAACTCTATTCTCGTTTTATGTAATATTGCAATTCGAAAAACATAATTGTTCATGGCAAGCTTAAAAGAGTCACGACAAGTGCGAAGATTTAAATTTCGTATGTAGTTGCCTAATGAAATAACCGTACGGAGATACAAGTTAGGTATTTATAAGGAGACAACAGATTCTTTAATATTTATATGTCTCATAGAGTAATGATCGGATTTAAAGTAACTAACCGCTATTGGCAACCAACGAACTAATTAAATTTAGACAAAGATTTAGAACGATATTCTAGTGAATTATTTTATCACACATTTAGTACAAACCTTTTTATCAGTCTTGTAATGCAGGAAGGAGTAAAAGAGGAATTGCTAACTTTTTGCACGTTTAAGCACAAAAAAATCAAATATTAATATTATTTAAATAGGACACTTTTTCTATCATATACTATTACATAAATAATTACACTACAAGTGCATCTGCAAGCGCTGAAACGAACGCGTTTCATCAAAGTTGCTTGAAAGCATAGTTATTGAACTATAATATGTTTATACCGAAGTATTTCCAAATAATTCACTGAATATGCCAAATAAGAAAAAGAATTATGCTCAGAAAACTTAATTGGACTAAATGACAAAAAGAGAAGTGCAGTCATTTGAAACAAGGTGTCCGCTGGATCACACTCAAACGGTCGTTGAGTCTTGTACAGTCCATTGCGCAAGTGATCTAAAAATGAATCCTAAGATACAATTAAACAATTAAAAAGAGTATTTTAAACTCGTAATTTGTGCAGCAAAACTAAGTAGTTCTACATTGATCCCTTTAATTTACAAGATTTGCAATATAGAGAAATATAAATTTCCGTCAAGCTGAGATCAAATGCAAACCAACCTTATTACATTTTTCCTAAAACATTCGTTTAACTTATAGTAGACTTATACATTAATATGACAATATTGATATATTTATATTACTAATAAACAAATATGGCTGAAATAATTTAACGAGGCATATATATATATATATATATATATATATATTTATTAAAGCATTCAATTAAACAATTATTTATACAAATAATTAAGACATTAATTTTATTTGCTGAATTTACCTCACTATTTGTTTGTGTAGGGAGACGTGAGCGAAAAGCATCCAGAATTCCCTCCACGTCGGGCAGTACAGAGATTATGAGGCGAACTCTAGGCGGCAAAGGTGTTCGTAGCCAACCCAAGTGGTACGCACCGTTACTAGCGTCTAATTGATCCACACTGTCAAGAAATAGAAGCACCCAACGATTTAGACTCGAGATCCGCCACAATAGCTCGTAGAAATAGTCGACGACTGTCTTTTTGTTCCATAAGAACGTGGCAAAAATAAAATAATTTAATGAAATTTTCAGACTTTCTGTCTGGAAGTGAAATGCAATAAATATCGTATGAGCATTCTTTTATCCCTTTTTTAGTAAGCAACAAATAAATATAATGCATTTTATCACAGCTCAGTTTTTGGACAAGATGCGTATCAGAAAGAATTTCACAAATGATTGAATCATAATTTTCAAAAATAGATAATGCTTATATATATATATATATATATATATATATATATATATATTATGCAAAGATTTTGATGCATATATTTAAGTATAAACTAAATACTGCTAAAGGTATCAATGACATTTCATTAAGTAGACTACTTTCGTACTTATTGTTAATTCGTCAAGCAATTTCTATCAATTACATATATTTATTCTAAGGTATGAGTGAAAAATCATAAAATATTATACAGCACTGTTATAATTCGATCTCCTTAAAATATTTATTTGAGAAAGAAAATAAATAATTTCATGTTTTAAATATTAAAAAAAGTCAATAAAATCTAGTAAACAAAATATATTCATTTTAAAATAGAACTGTATTTCCATTTATTATTATTATTATTATTATTATTATTATTATTATTATTATCTATCTATTACATATTTAACTTCTTCAGTAACTCAGTTGGTATCTCATTAGGAATCTTTGTGAAGTCGTTTTTTAGTTTATTCACATGGGCATAGCTGTTTGATCCTCGTTAGTCAGACTTCTGTCGAGCTCGGATGATGGCCATAAGATTTTGTAACTCGTCATTACTTGTGACTCGCATTTCGATTATGTTTTGTTTTGTAATATTCAGTTTCGCCTGTTTATTTCCTTTTCCTGATTTATTCTACCCTGTTCTATTGTGTTTTTGTTATGAAGGTTTCTATCTGATCTGTTCTGTGCTTTTCGCTTTTATTTTAATCTATACCGTTAAAATCTATTTTTTTCAGTTCTAATCATTTTTGTTCTGCTATAATATGGTCTGTTGAGTTCCATTATTTTGTGCCGCTCTGCATTGATTTGATTTTCTGTTCTGTTTTGTACTGTTTCTCGCCAATCTGATCTGGTCTATTTTTTCTTTTATTGTGCGTTCAGTACAGTTATGCTTTGCTTTTTCTGTAACCTTTACTACTCCGTTTAATTATTCTGTGTTGTGTTTTACTATGTTATGATCTTTTCTGTTCGGTTCTATTTTTTTTTCTTTTCTGATCTGGATTGTTCTGTTCCGTTATGTACATTATTTTTTATTCTAAATCCGCTTTCTTTTAATATGATGCTTTCTCACATAAACTATTTCCGTTTTTTCATTTCTTTCTCTGTTATATTTTACACGATTCTTCTCTGGTATGTTTTGTTTTTGTCTTGTTTTCCGCGCCAGCCTATTTATTATATTTTTTACTTTACGGTTCTCGTTTCGTCTACTGTGGTGATATTCTGCCTTGTCTTTGTATAGTCTATTCTGATCTTTCTTGGTGAATTCGTTTGGTTTTGCTTTGTTCTCTTCTTTGCTGTTCTATTCTAATTTCTTCTGTTCTGTTCTATTCTACTCTTGCCTGTTCCGTATTTCTGCTCTATCTCGTTTCCTTCATTTCTTTTCCTTTTCTGAATAAATTTCTGTTACGCTTGGTTTTGTTTATGACCTCTTCTTTTCATTTCTTTTCTGCTTGGATTTATTCTTTTGCGTTCTGTAGTGTACTGTAGTTTCCTTATTCTACTTTCTTTTGATATGTTTTCCTGTCTGCGCGTTTTTTTCTATTTTTTACTTATCATTTCTATTATTTTCTATTTTGTTCTATCCTTTTCTGATCTGTGCTCTTTTCTTGTGACACATTGTGGTCTGTTCTGTGCTGTACATTTGTATTTGAATTTTTTTCTTTTGCTCTGGTCTATTTGGTTCTGCTCTGATTTGTTTTCGTCGGATCATTTTTTTCGAATTGGTACTATTCTATCGTTATTTTCTGTTCAGGTGAATTCATTTCGGTTTTTCTTTGTCGCCATCTGTTTGGCTATATTCTGTCCTGCTCTAACTGTGTTTTTCGAAAGTTCCTGGCCCGCTCTGCTCTTTTCGTTTCTTTTCTATTCTGTTCTGATCTGGTCTATTGCATTATTTCCGGTCATTTCTGTTTTTCTTTGTTCAAATAGGTTTTGCACATTTCCGCTACTTTCCGTTATGTTATTTTCGCAATTATTAAGAATAAACGTTTTGGTCTGTCCTATGTTGTTCTATTCTTTTGTGATATTTAACTTTTTGTTTTATAATTTTCCGATTTATTCTGATGTGTTCTATGCTGTTTATTTCAGTTATGCTTTGTTTTTGTCTGTTTGCATTGCATATTTCGTTTGTGTTTGGTTACGTTTAGTCCATTTATCGGTTTTTCCTACTCTGTTCTGTTTGGTTTCGAAGTTTACCTATTCATTCTATTTTCCCCCGTTTAGTTAAACTTTACTGTGTTCTGCTCTGCTCCAATCTACTGTTCTGATTTCCTTTTCGTTCTGTTCTGTTCTGTTTAGTTACGGTTTGTTTGTGCAACTCTTATTCGTTCTGCAGTGATGTTATCCTTCTCGTTCTGCTATGTTTCGGTTACTGAAGATCCTCTTTGATCTCCTCTCTTTTTTGTTGTTATGCTCTTTTCCTTTTCGTCCTGTTCTGTTCCGTCTATTTCAAGTCTATGGTGTTCTGCTCTAATCTGTCGCATTGTGCTATATATCTTTTTGTCATTTTATTTCAGTTGATTTATGTTCTGCTTCTTTTAATTTCGTTTTGTTGTTCCAGTTCGTCACTGTACTGTTCTGTTTATTTCAGTAACTTTTCGTTTTAGCTTTGTTGTTTTTGTTAAGCCATATTCTTGCTCGTTCTTTCCTGTACTTCAGAGTTCAGTTCTCATTTGTTCTGCTCAGCTATTGCGCTATGTTTCTGTTGGTCGTTTTTTGTTCTGTTCTGTCCCTTTATTTTTCTGTTATTTATGAGCTGTTCTGTTTTAATCCACTCTGTTCTGCTATAAACTTTTGTTGCCAATTAAATTGGTTTTATTCTGTTCCGTTCCGTTCTTACGTGATCTGTTGTGTTGTGCCATGTTCAATTTAGTTCTGCTTTGCTTTATTCTGTAGTGAGTTGTAAAATTCGGTTTTGTTCTGTTGTTTTCTATTTATGTCAAACTTCTGTTCTAGTCTGCTCTGTTGTTACACTATATTTCTTTTTATTGTGTTGTGAACTATTCTGTTCTGGTAGGATCTTATTGCCTTCCCGTCCTAGTATTTTTTCTTAATTACATTCTATTTAATGTTTCACTACTCTATTCTATTTTGTTTTACACTCGCTTCCATAAGTATTTACAGTTTTCTGCTGTACCATTATAAAACTCTGAATATGCGTCTAAAAGTAGGTGATTAATGCCTTATGCGAACTTATTTTGTATTGGAAAAAAACCAACTTACGGGAAAATCATCCATGTTTTTTTGTGTAATTTCGCTTGACACCTCAGCCATTTCGCTGTCATTTTTTTTATTAAGACTAAGGCAAAAACTCAACTGCTTGCAGATGGATTGCAAGGTCTGCTTGATTGTCGATGTAGCAGGACTTGTGCCTAAAAATCGTAGAACAACAATGTAAGGCACAGCCGAATGCCTTTGATCGTGGTTGATTGCAGGTGAACCGGAAATTGGCGATGATAGCGCATAATTGGCCATGGTAAATGTGTCATAGTTGTCATTGTTTCGCGCCTTTCGTACGGTTGATGCTAATTTACCCTTCTTTGATGTTCGAACCTTTGATTGGTGTATCTGAGGTGGATCTGTGACAATAGGGCGCAACCATTTGGGCGCAACATTTGCTAGCTTAGCTAAAACACACGTCTTGCCACTTCCAGACTGTCCATAAATAACAAGGGGCTCTGTAGATTGCAATCATTTTGCAATAGGAGAACAAAAAACACACAAAATTGTGAAGAGCAGGTAGCAGGATAACTATTTCAGAGTTTTGCTATTTAAACAAGAATAATTTAAACTAGCCGAATCTAAAACTAAATATTACCAAGTTCTGTGACTCCTTTATATTATCTGTTAAGCATGACATGTAAGACAAAACGTGTTAAGTTATTAAAGATGGCAGTAATTATTTAAAGCAACATCAGTAACTAAACGAACATTGGTTGCGCGGGCGGCGATAAAAAAATATTATAATCAAGGTTGCGATCTTGATGTTAACTCCTGACCCATTATGCACATACATTTTGTCAGAATAAACTAAGTATTGTTTGGTGTGGAAAAGGCAATTCATCCAGTAGACTGATTTCGTCGTTATTGAGAGCCAGTTGAGTGGTTTCGTCCTTCTTGGGAACCAGTAGACCGGTGTCGTCCTTGTTCATTCCCAATAAGGACGAAACTGGTCTACTGGATGAATTGCCATTTCCACACTCTACAATAATTAGTTTATACTGACAAAATGTATGTAAATAAAGGGTCAGGAGTTAATATCAAGATCGTAACCTTGATTATAATAACAAGTGTAAATGCTCTATATTAAGCATTAATTAAAGTAGAAAAGAAGAATGGTTGGTAAATATAAATTTTGACAAAGGTACAGCATATTCAACGACTGAAGTATCCTTAAGCTAGGAAAACACAATGTTGGCTTCCTGATGAATATGTTGTGTTTTGCTGGACGATGAAAAGATTCTAACCGCTTGCTCGAGTATTTCACCGTATTTACGGCCACTGTAGAAGCATAACACTGTAATACAACAAGGTATAGCTTTCTTAGCTTTGTTTACGTCATATTTGCATTAGTCTTCATTTCATTATGTCTCAAAAAATCACTCCATATCGACAGACATTAGATATATAATTAGAATAAAATATGTAATTAAAAATTAGCACATTTGTCCATTTATTAGACCATGATGACTTCTTATCGAATAACTCGTTTTTAGAGGCAGGAACTACCGGCAGGTGTTGAACTGAACAATATTTGTTTCCGAGGGACACGGTTAATTTTAAAAATCGGAAACTGGATGCGACAAGCAACTCTTAGTGTAATGCCGACTTCATTTTTTTCGCTTACCTTTATAAATGTACCTTTTAATACCACTTTTATCACGAAGTTCAGAACAAGTCATTTCCAACTGCTATTAGTATGACAAACACTGCAAGTTAGGAGAAGCAATATTTCATCAATGGACTAGGACAAGATTAAACTAAACACTGCTTTGTAATACCACATTTTAAAAATGGAAATATAAGTCCAAATAACCCTGTGTAAGACTTTTTTTGCTTGCAGAGTTTTGAACGACGTCAATTTACTGAAAGCGCTTCCAAATAGGGATGCTTTCTAACAAGACTATCGGAAATTAAAATTGAACAGCGCTTTGTTGGCATCTCGCAGTGTCCACAGGAAAACTATGTTTAGTCATGAATGTCCGCGTGTCAACAATTGTATTTTGCACCGATGAAGTTGCTATGTGCTCCGAAAAGCGTGAATTTAATCTCCTACTTTACCTACCACAGGAGTCACTCAAGTTAAAGATGGTGCCTATTCAGATTGGGATGTAGCTTTGTCATTCACATTAGGAAGAGGACCATTATTGGCAGATGTTGCTTATGCAATTTAGAGGACGTAACGTAACACTATTGCTACGTGACTAGTTTTTGATAAAACAACCGGTTCGTACTTTACAAGTGCCACGTTGTAAGTTTGACAGAATTGAAACGATTCATCTTACTGCTAACTTCAAACGCTATGCATCTATAGTGTCAGCATAAACTCAACAGTGTGTCAGGTAGCAAATGCGACTCATTCACTTGATCGATTTCATCCCTATTGGGAACACTTCAAGTGCCGTTCATAATTTGCTGCAGGTAGGACTCGAACCGGGGCAAATATGCTTCAGAGTCTTTGACTCTATCTACTGCGCCACCAACAACGATAACCACACGCAAGTTTAAATCATATACCAGCGTAGGTTTTTTCGTTATAATTTATTTTAGGAGGCACCAATTTGGAAATTCTTAAGACCTGAAGTTCTAACTGGCAACTCCCGACCTGTCATAATACCGCAGATTACATACCATATGGGAAAGCTATATTGATGTGAAAATGAGAATGATTTCGCCTTCTCATGTAGTTTGAAATGATGAATGCAAAGAAATCAAATCAATACCTCATACCCAGCCAAAATATTGACTCCCTAAAAACATGAAACAGGATCCACTTTACGATAAAATATTGATATAAAATTCAAATCTATGCTAATTTTTTCAATAAAAAAATCAAAATGAGCAGCCCGAGTAGTCCTGACTGTTATATATTTTATTGCTTACCAGTTGAGTCACTTTGTACGTAAGCTTTAGCGGCGTCAAGTACATCTTTTCTGCCTTGAAAATAGCGAACGTGTTCTTGACAGGCCGCCAAATGCTGTAAAACTTCAACATAGGTCTCTTCCCGCTCAAATTCCAACATTTCAGCCATGCTCCTGTCCACTAGTAGTTTTAGACGACTGGTAAACTCGTGGCAAAATTTGCGTAAATAACGAAAGCCTGAAAAAAAATCATTAATTATGTTGCAGTTATTATTTATTGCTTACATTTTATACGCGTGAGTGTTAAATTATATGCGTTCAAAACACAAAGTCAATGAAATCATTGACATGAACAAAAATTGATTGCATGAGTGGAGATAACTTTTCTTTGAGTCGAGTTTGCGAAATTAATATAAACACTAATCTCTTTGAATTTAATCATCCGTAAAATATAGCCTGATAAATCTACCGTCAGATAAACATACATTTTTACAGTGTAAAAATACAAATTAAGGGGCGCTCATCATTAGTCAACAAAGCGGTTACTCGGATTCGTTATTTCTCGCCCTTAAGATAGACAAATTACAAACGTTACAGGCATATCAATCAACACTATTCTGTCTACCTGGAACAACTATCTGCCAAGAAAAATGCAAGATACAAGTTATCTGTGTGCCTGACGTTAGCTTTGCGACGTGTGACTGGATAAGTATAACGTTACTAGTTTTTCTATTAAGCTCGCAAACTTGATTTAATGAATCTCGATTTTTAATAAATTCACTGATGGAGAAGAAATAAATATATCGGTCAGCAGTAGATTTGGTGTAAAAGCTGAATGACTTGACTTATAGGCAGTTATATAATATTATACACACATTCTCGTGCAATTTCTAAATGTGGTAAACTTGTCTTGTTTATTGACTCCAATCTGATTTTGGCGATATTAACTATGAGCAGAATATATTTTTTGAATATATTTACATTTATGCTTTTTCTATGCCAACATTCCGAGACCTGTCTTCTTGTTCAGTTGGATAGATAACTTTTAATTGTGTATTAATTGTATTGATTGTTATTTAACATGTCCACCTAGCTGATGCTAATCGTTGCCATCACGCTTATAAAGGATGTTAACCAGGAAATAGTTGATCAAAACTTATTACGTGCAGACTATAAATTAAGCTTTACGTAACTGAAAGCTAGTAAGCTAATTTTTCAAAAATATCTTGAATCCTTTTAAGATAGAAAACCATATTTACAGAGGCTGTCACATAATCCTTCATTGCTAAATAGGTCCTTTTTAGGGCTGAGTTGATTTAAACTAATTTTCTAAACGAAATGATAAATTGAAGCAGTCAATAGCTTTATGGGTTTTATGAACATGCAGTTAGCCAATCGGGGAACAATAATAGAATAAACATATTTAAATGCGTTTGCCAACGTGTCACGCAGCTTGCAATTAGGCCATATTTATTTGTGCACGAATAATAAGAATTGTCATAATTGTTCAAGTTCGTTATAAATATTCTATAAAAGTTCTAGCAGTCGTAAACAGAAAGAGTAACCATTTGAACGTTCGAAATTTACACGATTATGTCTAGTGTAGCTTACAATGTTATTGTGAAAATTGACGTAATTAGCTTAAGGAACGCAGCACGTAATTGCGAATGTTATAGAAGGATATTTTTCGGTTCTGTGTATTAATTAAATGAATATTGATTGCGCGGTCGGTGATAACAATTACTATAATGAAGGCCGCGATCGTGATATAAACACCTGACCCATTAAGTGCACATATTTGTCAATATTCTATAGTGTATAAAAGGCAATTCATCCAGTAGACCGGTTTCGACCTTATTGGGAACTCATCACGTACTGGCCACAATTTGCGGCGGAAAGGGCTCGTACCTGGTGCTCTAACCACTAAGCCACCCCACCACGCACTGACTACACAAAATTTTCGGTTCTATACTAACAACTGCAACTCGGTTAGCATTCTTCTTTTAGGTTGAGCTCATATGCGTGTATTAAGTGACAATAACCAAGAAATAAATTGTGCTCCTATGTTAGAGGTAAAATTATTTTTTTGAGAAATATTATACCCACATTTCATTATCGTTCCCGTCAGCCTACTATTTTTAAATACTGTTTGTTGCGAAGAACTAATATATATGCAAGTATGTATTAGGTTTTGCGAACCTAGTAACAAATTAGTTCAGTTGTGACCAGAAGGATAAACCAAAGGCAGCATAAACGGAAAGTATAAATCTCATGCACATTCGTTTCGTGCTTACTGGCGACTCATCAGTAGGAGCCGGTATTACGCCCTTTAACCACTAAATATTTGGTAGAAGAATGTAGAATAATAGGACGGTACAATCTCCTAGACGAATGTGTAAACCTGTAATAGTGAAGCTAACATCATCTAAAGTCAACGACAACGTGACTTCAATGCTAACTCACACTATATAATATATATACCGAGTCTGTAAAGGATACTAACACTATGGCTATTGTGTTAGTAACTGATACCTTTTTTGAAATCGATGAGTACCGGATACTAACACTATGGTTTCCGAGTCGGTACATGATACCAACCTGATGGATATAAATTTATGCTAAAGTTCACCCAAATTGAGAATTACAACAATTTCCGAACACCTGGTACTCCAGTTAAACCATACACTCTGGCCTTCATCGATATCAGTTATCACATTTCGCGGTAAGCATGACATCATTCAATTCAATATATTACAGTTAAATGCTGTTTGTTGCGAAGAACTAATATATATGCAAGTATGTATTAGGTTTTGCGAACCTAGTAACAAATTAGTTCAGTTGTGACCAGAAGGATAAACCAAAGGCAGCATGAACGGAAAGTATAATCTCACGCACATTCGTTTCGTGCTTACTGGCGACTCATCAGTAGGAGCCGGTATTACGCCCTTTAACCACTATATATTCGGTAGAAGAATGTGGAATAATAGGACGGTCGCATTGTCGTTGACTTCAGATTATGTTAGCTTCACTATTACAGGTTTACACATTCGTCTAGGAGATTGTACCGTCCTGTTATTCCACATTCGTCTACCAAATATATAGTGGTTAAAGGGCGTAATACCGGCTCCTACTGATGAGTCGCCTAGTAAGCACGAAACGAATGTGCATGAGATTATACTTTCCGTTCATGCTGCCTTTGGTTTATCCTTCTGGTCACAACTGAACTAATTTGTTACTAGTTTCGCAAAACCTAATACATACTTGCATATATATTAGGTCTTCGCAACAAACAGTATTTAACTGTAATATATTGAATTGAATGATGTCATGCTTACCGCGAAATGTGATAACTGATATCGATGAAGGCCAGAGTGTATTGGTTTAACTGGAGTAACAGGTGTTCGGAAATTGTTGTAATTCTCAATTTGGGTGAACTTTAGCATAAATTTATATCCATCAGGTTGGTATCATGTACCGACTCGGAAACCATAGTGTTAGTATCCGGTACTCATCGATTTCAAAAAAGGTATCAGTTACTAACACAATAGCCATAGTGTTAGTATCCTTTACAGACTCGGTATATATATTATATAGTGTGAGTTAGCATTGAAGTCGTATTGTCGTTGACTTTAGATTATGTTAGCTTCACTATTACAGGTTTACACATTCGTCTAGGAGATTGTACCGTCCTATTATTCCACATTCTTCTACCAAATATATAGTGGTTAAAGGGCGTAATACCGGCTCCTACTGATGAGTCGCCAGTAAGCACGAAACGAATGTGCATGAGATTATACTTTCCGTTCATGCTGCCTTTGGTTCATCCTTCTGGTCACAACTGAACTAATTTGTTACTAGGTTCGCAAAGCCTAATATTTTGTTCCTATCGATAGTAATAAAACAGCATTGTTTATATTTATATGTAATGATAAACTGAGCTGTAGCTCCTATTAATAAACAAGTTAGTTGAAATAGGGCCGGCAGAATACGCAAAAGTCAGTATGAATGAAAAGTGTAACCTCATGTACGCCTGCATTATGTACTCACGGATAACTCATCAGTAGAAGTTTGTATTAGGCATTAAACTCAATCTATGTATGATACATATTATAAATATTGTGTAGGAGATTGCACGGTTCACCTGTCTCATATTTTTTAATCAATCATATTGTAGGATTGGTATTTAATTCCAGTTTCTATTCTGGATTCATCGGTACGTACGACGCACATAGGCATACGAGATTACACCGTTTGTTTACTCTGGATTTGGTATATGTTTCCGGTCCAATATTAGCTTTCATGTTACTAGGTACGTCATATTGTTTAAAAAGGTACAATTCAGCTACTGACAAGTTAAAAAATTTTATATTAGAATGGTCGGTAGCGTAATTGAATGTGTCATGATAGAAATTAGACAAATAATAGTTAAACGACGTGAAAGTATGATTAGTGTATTGTACGAATAATTGTACCTATTTGAGCTGAGAGCCTCTTCATCCAAATTGTTGGTGATGCAAAACATCAAGAATAAAGACATTCAAAAATTATAATGTATTCAAAGTGATTCGTATGCAGAAGACAGCCTTACAAGTACTAAAAATAACACAAATTAGATTGAAATCCTGACCGATAAAAAATAAAGAATAAGCTCCTTCATATATTTCGACCAAACTATGCTTATGTATTACGAGTTAACTTGTCGACCGACACACAAAAACGCTAGTACCAGCAATGGACGCATTTTAACAATTACAGGTAATAAAATGGTATTCGAATAGGCCTCCTCGTATTTGAAAATCAATATTCCAGTCCGGTAATTTTGAAATACATGACTTAAAGTAAATTTACAGAAACTTAATGATAACTAAGACGCACAAATAAATTAAAAAAGAATATTTATCATTTAAATGACATTATTCAAAAATTGCCTTACGTTCAGAATTGTTCTTTTGAAGTATTCCATATTTAATTTTGTAATTTACAACGTTTGTTGAGCCAAGATGATTCGGGATCAATTCCTCTCTAAGACGCTTCATAGCAGCTGCTTTATTTGCATCAATTTTGGTTGACTCTAGATCCAAAAATCTTATAAATCAAAATTCTTCATACAGCAATGCAAGCATTAAGAGCAGATGACGTCATATTTAACTTTAAAAATTTTATAATTGAATATAATTTGCGAACTTTAAATTGTACTCATTGCACGTTTATCAAAGTGGTATTATCTAGGAAAGAATTCGATCTCGAAATAGACGGTCAAGTTCTTTAAATAGTTGCTTGACCAGTTAATGATTGCGCGGTTGGTGATAACAATTATAATAATCAAGTTTGTGAGCTTGATATAAACACCAATGCAATTTCACTAAACCAGTCGCAAAACATAGCATAACTACATTCATTTACACGTAATGCCGCATTTAAAATTCCCATGAACATCATCAGAACACGACGGCAAACTAACTAGCGAGGACCAAATCGCAATGCATGTATAAGCAAAGCGAAATGAGATATGCGGCCCTGACGGAGGTTATCAGCCAAGTACAATGTATGCTAGACTACTAGAGATGCGGGTCACATATCTACATTCGCTTTGCTTACCTATGAATTGCAGTTTAATCCTCGTAAGTCAAATTTTCGTCGTGCTCTAATAATAGTGATGAAACAATTAAGCAATAATTGATTGCGTGGGTGGTGGTAACGATTCTTTAAACCAAGTTTGCGGGTTTGAAGTACACACCAATCCCATTGTATTTAACCAGTCGTCGAAAAATTGGCGGTAGTTTTGTTATGTTGTTCGACGACTGGTTTAAAACAATAGGATTTGTGTTTACTTCAAGCTCGCAAACTTGAATTAAAGAAGTTTTGATGAAAGTTCGAAACGCGTCAGCACCTGTAAATGACTCTAGGTCTTCCTCGTTTTGCGACTGGCTAAATTGGTGGATAATTAGTACATTTATATATATATATACCATATATATATATATATATATATATATATATTGTTGGCATAGACTAAACTTAGCATAAAATATCATATGGAATTCAGCTACTAGACTAGTTTCGTCCTTATTGTGCACTCCCAATTACTTGGTTTGCATATTCTCCTCATTTTGCACGGAAGCCGCGTGTTCTACACATTATGACAGATTTTGCTCTTTGTTTTATACTGACAATGTATATAGAAAATCTTGCCGTAATATTCTAAATCTATGTCTCTTCTCAAGAGGCTTTGTGTCCGTCATATGAGCAGAGAATTTTTCTGGTAAATTTGACGTTTGCCTAAAAAGGAAAACCCATAAAAATCCGCCTAAATGAAAGACTGCTCATCATAAGTTCATCGGTCGGTATAAAACAAACATCGCATAAGACAGCAGAGTCAAATCATTCAAAAGACCAGTTTCGTCCTCCTTGGGAAATCCTTAAGTGCTGTTCAGAACTATGCCGCAAATGGAGCACAAAACTAGACACATTTGCTTCCGTGCCTGTTGCTCAAACCACTGAGCCAACCTGTGGCATACTACCTACAATTTTCAGATATATATTAACATATTTTTGGTTAGCATTTCACTTAGTTTGAGACTTTTTAGCATCTCTTTTGAATTAAAGTTCTGACCTTCCATCCACAATCTGTCATTATAGAACAGACATCATGACACCTTTGGAAGTTATATTTAATTCACGTCTAATAGAAGGATTTTGATTATATTTATTTTGTGAGACTAAACTGAAGATTGCACCAGGTAACAAAGGTAATTCATACAGAAGACCAGTTTTGTACTTGTTGCAAACTCGTTAGATACTGCACTGAACTTGCCATGGACGGGGCTCGAACAGGGGCACATGTTCTCTGGAGCCTGATATTACGCAGTAAATTTACACGGGTTAGAGCTCCGACCGCGGCGATTACTTGACAGTACTTGACGCGTTCGTAAAAAATTTTAAAAAACTGTCTACTAGATTCGAAGGGAAGGCTAAAAAAGGAAACGAAATTTGGTATTTAACTACGAATTTCGTGTAGTCTATACTAGAGGCTGCGCAGTGGATGAATGGCAGACTGTAAAGCGCATATGCTCCAGTTCGAGCCTCGGGCGCTGTAAATTCTGATAACAATTTGACGAGTCTCGTATAAGGACGAAGCTTATCTACTCGATGGAATTTATTTGCCTCGTTATGCAATGCTAACTTTATATTGCCTTCATAGTTATTTTAGAAATAACATTCATTTTGTGCATTTGCCTATATATCCATTTAAAAATCCACTGTTCTGAACGAACGAAAAAATTTGATTTAGCGGAAAAGACATATTTTTCATACAATTTGCAAGGCCACGTGGTTTTCTTGATTTAGTTACCTTCACAGTTTAATAAAACACAATATTCTCTGAAACTGTTTTTTTCGGATGACCTCGTCCTGTAATGGATTGCATATTTGTAACCGAAAAATTGACTGTATATAGTGTCGCAGTGTTTTCGTGTTCGCAGCAATATAATTTATCTCACAATGAAATCATTATAGACCGCGGTCCGAGTGTTACTCTTGATTCCGACGATGTTTGTTATGAGATATACTTTGCTGACCTCCCCTGATTTTTAATTTATTAATAATTTGTCAGTATATATATATATATATATATATATATATATATATATATATATATATATATAACAATATATAAATTCATTAATTCCTTCCTTGTGCAAATAAAATAATAAATTTTATCAGCTACAAGAAACGCTTTCTCATTAAGTCCTCAAGTATCAACCAATGAACATATATTTATATATAAATTTAAAGGTAAAACAAAATAAAAAAATATGCAAATATAGAGTGTGAAAGAAAAAAAACCAATCAATTGCGTACGTCACCTCCAGTTTAAGCCCAATATCTTGACAACTTACGCATTTATATTGGTGAAAAAAATAGATGTCGACATTAACGGCTGTTCCTCTTCGATTGCTGGTAAAGGAAAGTGTCTTACCCTAAATATCACTCGTATTTTAGCTGCTTTAAATGTGCGTGTTAATGCCGCCTCAACTTTCTTTTCTGCCATTCGAGATACTCCAACCCTCTTAAATGGGATTTTCAGGTAGACTGGTTAATTTTCTGGCCCGTAATACGTCTGTTTCTGTTTAATTCCCCTTTTAATAATTCATTCAATTAATTGTCTAGGATAGCCGTTAAACATTAAATCGTTAATTGCTTTATTATATTCGTTTTCATTTGAATCTTGACTAACAAATCTGTCAATTCTTGAAAAACAGCCACGAACCGTTGATAATTTATATTGAAATGGCACAAAACTGCTGTAATGCAAATACTGTGCAAACCAGGTTGGTTTATGCTAAATTATTCTGTTTAATTTACCATTAGTTTCTTTCTTTAATAGTACATATAGGAAAGGCAGATGAGCATCTTTCTCGAGCTCTGACGTGAAGCCGATATTTCTATGAGCTTTGTTGAAACTTTGAAGCAATGTTCATGATTGCGATCTGTTCTTGAGGACAAGGAAAATATCATCCACATACCGTATATATTTTCACTCTTTAATGATATATACTCTAGATGCCATATAAAAATCTTAGCCAACACTGAAGATAAGGGGCTCCCCATTGCCACACCATCAGTCTGTTTATAGAAGCTTGCAGTAAAATGAAACCGTACATATTTCGTGAATAATAAGATAGGCTTGCATAAAGTGTGACATGGAACCGGCGATGGTAATATGTCGTTTTATACCGCTTTGGCTATAATGTCAATGGCTTCATCAACCAATCAAATGAGAGAATATTGTAACTTAAACGCCTGTTTTAAATCAAATGCTGAATACACCTCTGCAATTGCGCAACACATCATCGAAACATCACTCGTATGTTCTCCGGACCTGGCATTTAAAATAATTACTAAATGCAATAACAAAATGGAGCTAGCCACATACGATGGCTTATGGATAATCAAATTGCAGCCGGAATTATGCAAGCAGAAAAAGAATGTCAAGGTATTGAGTTTAAACTGGAGGTGACGCACGAAATTGATTGGTTTCTTTTTTTCACACTCTCTCTATGTTTACATATTTCTATCTTGTTTTGCCTTCCTATATATATAAAGATATGTTCATAAGTAGATACTTGAGAAGATAATGAGTTAGAAGCATTTCTTGTATCTGATAAAATTTCTTTTTGTTTTTGCACACGGAAAGGGTACAATGAATTGTGTTAAAGATCGCATTTTAAAAGAATCTTTCAGATAACTATACGACCTAGTGACGTTAAAATGTAGAGCGCAAAGGACGTTATTGTGAAAAGAACATTAATATCAGTGTATTAAGCAATTACGGTTTCCAGGTGATTTGGTGCGCAGTTTATCAAAGTCCAAATTAGGAGTCAACCAAAGAAATCTTACAAGGTTGGCGTATTCCAAAATTGAACAGTTGAAGGAAAATGAAGCAGTGCTACAGGCAAGAATCGGGTGTGCATCTTTTGTATTAGATGAACTGTCTTTTTGCAAGAATGAAATTTCTGATGTTTTTGCCGGCAGTTATGACGAAAGGTAAAGCAAGAATTTTGAAGAAATTGAGAAAAGATATAAAACCTGGGGTTTTGTGTGATTTAATACCGACTGATCTTGATGAACGTGTGCTTAACTTAAAATACCAATCGATCAGCTAACAATGGAGACACTATTGATGGGTCGAAATTATGGAATACATCCTTCTAATAAATGCAATGTTGATTTTGAGGCAGCATTTGAATTGCTATTTGAACAAACAGCTGACTTGGAACATACCAGTATTGATTATAAAAATTGTTTCAAGGCTACATTAGTTGATCAGGCTTCATATTTGAAATCGTCTAAATGCGTAGAACATCATGCATTGACAAAGCAACATCTATATGCGCTTAAAGATATCAGCAGAAATGCAGACATCAAAATACGACGCGCTAATAAAGGCAAGAGCGTTATTACAATGGACAAATCGGACTACCTACAAAAGATGGAAAACTTGTTGAATGACAATACAAAATTCACGCGTCTAGACAAGAAATGAGATGAAATAGGCCAAGTGGAGAGCAAGATAATAAATGAAATTAAGATCTTGACAGATGCCGGTTTAATTGATGAGGCCACTGCCCAGAAGATCAAGCCAGTTGGATCATCTACGCTAACAATTTATGGATTACCAAAAACACAATAAAAGTTGTCCTAGGAGGCCAATTTTATCAACGGTAATTTCTCCGTTTCTTGCACTAGCTAAAAGGCTAGTTCGTATACGTGAACTATTACGTAAACTACAAAGTAATTTTTCGGTTGCCGATTCGTTTGAGTTTGTAAACAAATTTCAAGATAGAAATGTTAAAAAAAAGATTATGGAATCTTTTGATCTTACGTCATTGTTTACAAATGTTCCAATAGATTAAACCATTGACATTATAATCAAAGCGGTAGAAAACGACATATTACTATCGCCGGTGCTAGATCACACTCTACACAAGCATACCTTATTATGCACGAAAGACGTACGATTTCGTTTTAATGGAAGCATCTATAAACAGACTGATGACGTGGCAATGGGGAGCCCTTTATCTCCATTTTGGGCTGAGATTTTTATAGGGCACCTAGAGAACACATCATTAAAGAGTGACATAAGTAAATGTGCTCAAAATATACGGTACGCGAATGATTTTTTCTTGTCCTTAAGAACAGGTTGCAATTAAATACATAAGAATATCGGCTTCACGTTAGAGAACGAGAAAGATGATGGTCTGCCTTTCCTAGATGTACTATTAAAGAAAGAAACTAATGGTAAATAAAACAGAACAATTTACCATAAACCAACCTGGTTTGCACAGTATTTGCATTACAGCAGTTTTGTGCCGTTTCAATATAAATTATCAACAGTTCGTGGCTGCTTTTTAACAATTGACAGATTTGTTAGTTAAGATTCAAATGAAAACGAATATAATAAATCAATTAAGGATTTAATGTCTAATGGCTATCCTAGACAATTAATTGAATGAATTTTTAAAAGGGGAATTAAACAGAAACAGACGTATTAAAAGCCAGAAAAGAAACCAGTCTACCTGAAAATCCCATTTAAGAGGGTTGCAGTCTCTCGAATGGCAGAGAACAGAATTGAAGCGGCATTAACACGCACATTTAAAGCAGCTAAACTACGAGTGATATTTAGGGTAACACACTTTCCTTTACCAGCAATCAAAGAGAAACAGCCGTTAATGTCGACATCTATATTTTCACCCATATACATACGTAAGTTGTCAAGATATTGGGCTTAAACTGGAGGTGACGTACGCTATTGATTGGTTTCCTTTTTTTCACACTCTCTCTATGTTTACATATTTCTATCTTGTTTTAAATCAAATGGTGAATACACGTCTGTAATTACGCAACACATCGTGAAAAAATCACGTATATGTTATCCAGACGTAGCATTTAAATTAATTACTAAATGCAATAAAAAAGGGGAGCTAGCCACATACGAAGCCTCATGGATAATCAAATTGCAGCCGGATTTATGCAAGCGGGAACATTATATCAAGGCATTAAATTTAAACTGGATGTGACGCACGCAACTGATTGGTTTCCTTTTTTCACACTCTCTTTATGTTTACTTATTTCTATTTTGTTTTGCCTTCCAATTTATGTTTAAAGATATGTTTATTGGTAGATACTTGAGGAGATAATGAGAAAGAAGCGTTTTTTGTATCTGATAAAATTTCTTTTTGTTTTTGCAAACGAGAAGGGTACAATAAATTACATTAAAGCTCACATTTCAAAGTATTATATGCGAATATATATATATATATATATATATATATATATATATATATATATATATATATGAAATGGTATTTCATTATGTGCTTTCACAATGTCTACCTTTCCATGAAATAGAATTAAGCAGATTCATTTTAGAAATGACAATTTTTACTATTCACTTTTAATATCTCGCAAACTTTTACGATGAAAATATAAACAGATGAACACATGTTTTTTTGTGTGATGTAGAAATGATCTACTGCTATCAAATATTTCCTATATAATATGTGAAATAACAGTCAATTATTCTTTGGCAAGGCGAGCTGGCTGCAATATTCTAATCATAGCGTACAGTGCATTCATTTTAAATTAGGCCGACTCAATCGCGTCATTGTGTTCGCCTAAGAGCACGGAAACCTTGTCTGGATAAATTTCTAATTGTGATTAGTTTTTCTTGAACTACATTGTTCACAGTGGCAACAAAGATGACCCAGGTGGCTAGTTATTTTCATAATATTCATGAATTTCGCTAAATATAATACCCCTTTTGTTCTGCCGTTGGTGACCCTCTATTTTGATTTTCAAAAAGCCAATAGATGATGGGATAAAAGTATTTGTGCGTTGCTGAAATAGTGCAATATCTTACCAACTACTCCAAGTCTGTGAAAAGCCGAATTCATCGCGATGACCGGATTTTCTGGATCTTAAAACCCAATTCGTGTTGTTGGATAAAAATTTAACTCTATATAAATGATAGCTTTTTCACAATCACGTAATATAAAACAGAAAATAATTAAGTTCATTATCTGGATTTCTGGTTTGAGAAATTTTTTTACTAAGTTATAGAGAGTGCTTATTAAACTGGTTGATATTTTAGGAAAAGGTGAAAAATCCATTTTTCATTTATGCTACATAAAGACTAACAAACATAAATATAATTTTAAACAGAATATGTCCAAATTTGCTATCTATTATATCTTTATTTGTTGAGCAATTGTGTGATATTTGGCAAAAATCAAAGCAAGTAAATTTGGAATTGGTTTAGACTAACGAAGAACTGTTGCATTCTACACATAGATAGGTTGAGCTATAATAAAACTTGAATAGACAAGACGTCAGTGTCACAAAACCTCTTGATAAATTATTCAGTTATATTAATTTTTCATAAGTTTAAACCTTCAAAAGCAATTGCTTGAGCAGCGAAAGTTGCGCATTTTCTAAATATTAGCCGGACTAAAATTTCTTACAAATCTCTCTCTCTTTCTTGTGCACACTTAAAGTTTGGAAAAAGTGAACAAAAATGCCAATTATTTTGTTAGCCAAGATCCAAGAATAGCTATTTTGACTCACTTTTTTACAGTACTATCACCAGTAAAGTCGACTATATCCTCAATTGTTCTTATAAACGCACAACACTTTTTTTTGATTTCTTCATCCGATTGAAAAATGCCACGAACAATTTCATGTTCCGTTACTGAAAAAAGAAAATTATGCATTGTATACCCTTAGTTCACGATGCAAAATTTTAAATATTTCTATGGATGAGATATTTAAAATTAGTAGGCTCATTTATATCTCAGTAAAACGACATAATTTGTATACGTTGGTCAACTAACACACATTTTAGAGATACATCTGGACGTCTTACTTTTAAGATTCCAATCTAAACTCCTAAAGATAAAAATTGGCACTCGATAGAGAGCAAGGCAACACGTTTTCTTTCTATGATATTTAACTCACATTAGAGTATAATGATGACCTACCATGGAAAATAAATTGAAAATATAGGTTCTTCGGATATAAAACTCATTACATAAGCCGTTTTATGAAATTAACTTAGCAAATAGCAAAGAAAAACGAGAAGAGAATACCTGCTTTGATCGAGGAAGAGTTATTCTATCTAAGACGAATTTTGAATTTGAAAACCTTCACGGAGAGGTCAATAGAATGCCACGTCAGACTTCGCTTAATTCGTTTTATGAAAGATGCAAATAAAAATATGTCACTAAACTTACCGTCTAGAGGTAAACTAACAGCTCAAAAAATGCTCACTGACCAAATAATAAATCTAAGAAAATTGTTTCAAATATCAAGGCTAGCAACGCGTTCATCAATTAAAGCGATGGGATGCTCGATTTCAAAGATAAATCTTTCACTTACATTTGAAAATTTTATAGTTTACATTTTTTTGTAGAGGCCCTTTTGTCACTACCATATGAGAGCCTTTGAGATGCCAGGCCCGGATAATCAATATATGCGGTATGATCATCTAATTTGGAACACTTAAGTTCCTCTGAACTATCTTTTATACTACATTCCTTAAGTCTACTTGCTAATTGCTCTGTATCCTCAATATTTAATAAACTAGTCATAATATTAGAATAAGATTTCTTGCAGTTTATATATTATAACAATAAATGTGCTCACCTAAATACGCTGAAATCCACACATATGGAGTAGCAATTATATTGGACGGATAAAGATTGATCAAAATAGATCGCTATTTTTCACAACATTAATTGCTTTAAAATTAATTGCTCTGTAAAATCAGCAATTTCAAAGCCTATTTTTAAAATAGAACAACGCACACTTGTTAAATTTCACCGATTTACTTTTAACGATATATAGAAATTATTAAACATTTACGAATCACTTTAAACTAAAATAAAAACCTCATGGTGAATGTAAAAAAATAAAAATGCTTTCACATTCTAATAGCCAAGTTTTACCATAATGTGCAATATTGTTCAATATGCAACAAATGAAGATTTTCCGTAACATCATCCTCATAATTTAATCAAATAGCTCGACAAAAATTTAAATTTGAAGCATCCAAACGAACAAAATCATTTTTATGCAAGTAGGAGATTGTACCGTTCTATTATCTCACATTCCTCACTCAAATATAGAGTGGGTAAAGGGCGTAATACCGGCTCCTACTGATGAGTCGCTAGTAAACACGAAATGAGTGTGCATGAGATTATACTTTCCGGTCATGCTGTCTTCGGTTCGTCATTGTCGGTTCGGTTTGTCATTAGGTTCGCAACACCTAATACATACTTGCATATATATTAGTTCTCCGCAAAAAAACAGTATCTATCTGTTATATAATGAATTGAATGTTGTCATGCTTACCGCGAAATGTGATAACTGATATCGATAAAGGCCAAAGTGTATGGATTTACTGGAGTAACAGGTGTTTAGAAATAGTTATAATTCTCAATTTCGGTGAACTATAGCATAAATTGATATCCACCATGTTGGTACCAGGTACCGACTCGGCAAACATAGTGTTAGTACCATGTACCTTTTCGGTACAATAATGTTGGTATCGGTTACTAACACAATAGCCATATTGTTAGTATCCTTTACAGACTCGGTATATATATTATATAGGTAGATTGCGTTAAGTCATTGTCAGAGACTTGCTCTGTGTGGATTCACCTACTGCTTGTTTACATTTGTCTAAGAGATTATTTACCGTCCCTATTATTCACATCTTCGATAAATATAGTGGGTAAGGGCGTAATACTGGCTCCTACTGATGAGTTGCCAGTAAGCACGAAACAAATGTGCATGAGATTATTCTTTCAGTTCATGCTGTCTTTTGTTTATCCTTTTGGTCACAACTGAACTAATTTGTTACTAGGTTCGCAACACCTGAAACATATTGAAATATCATTTTTATTATTGTAAAAATCCAAAGCCCCTTTACACAAAAATCGGTTATTACTAAAGTACAAATATCCTATGCCATGTTGGATCTCCGCGATTTGTCTTCTCGGGTTGTCGCATTGCACTATCAGTTTCGCAAATATCCGATTGATCCCCATTTTCATGTACGCATCGATTTTGTCTTCGTATTGGCTGGGTGCGGATTCGTTCATTCCTTCCGAAGGATTAAAAATATTTCCTACTGACCACCGGAAATGAGATACGACCTAATCTTCGTTGACTGTCGATGTTTCGATCCCTACTTCCCGGAATCATCGTCAGATCTCTGATCACAGCTACATCGTACAATTGTCACAATAGCATATTTAAGCAAACATTTGTTAAAATCCAATGCCATTACCAGATGGCCCTATAACCAAAACACAATATTTTGACAAAAAACATGGGATAACTAAAAATTCTACAAATATGACCATAGCAGAATTAATTGGTTTTTGAGTAATCAGATTTTAATTTTTTACGAATATACTACTATAGTCACCACTGAATATGCACACACCAATCAATATACCAAAACACAATTGCAACTTGAAAGAAGTTAACAAACGACAGTTTTATAGATGTGTTCCAGAAACAGACCACTAAACTTTCCCAATCAAATAGATGCCCCTGAATAATGTATTCGAAGAATTGCTTATCATATATATATATATATATATATATATATATATATATATATATATATGGATTAGAATTTTCAATATAAGTTAACTTATTTATGAGCAATATACCTAATTACAATCATTCAATATTGACATTACACTTTTAAGTAAATCACACAAGATAGAATTTTTTACAAATAAACGGATCCTCAAACAAATTTAATATGCCAGTCGAAGCAAGTTCAGAATTAATCTGATTTCAACAAATATAAATGTGTGATAGCATAAGTTTTTGGAGACCGACATTTCTGTTCTGCGATCCAACCTCCATAACATTCCTAGTAAAGTAAGAAACGCTGAATTATTAAAAATGAAACAGCGCTTATTTGCACTGTGCAAAACACATCTCAGCATTAACTTCATTTCAACTAGGTTAACTCGATTTTATTCCCTAAATATGTCGCAAATACCCTGAAGACTTATTGTAAACCGGAATTTAAGCAGGAGATATTAAAAATTTATCCGAATGGAATGTTAAAGTTATAACATGAGAATCGCAATCTTGAAAGAAATAAAAACGAGTAAATTTGTGTATAACCAATGCAAACTCGAAAAGCCTCTCATTTACAAGAGCATCGTAAAAGTCGTATTCAGCTAACTAATATGTAAAGAGAAGTGAGCATTAAACCACTAATCGCTCAAAATGAAGTTAATCAAAAATCAGTTAATGAAGAAGCTTTAAGCGAGGACAACTGTAACTGCGATTTTGCTTAAGAACACAGCTGCATTAATATAAATTAATAAACATTTACGTGCGTGAAAAGCCGTACAAGATTTGCTGGACTGCTCAGAGAGATAAATAGCGCTCGTGCATAACTAAGAGCCGTTTATTTTTTATACATTTTAAACTCGAGGTGGATCGTGTAGCTCAAATTGAACAAAAGACCAGTTCGTTGAAATAAAGTGCTAATAAATTATTGCGCAACAACCTTTGATACAATAAGTAAGTATTCGTGAAATATTTGCGTCGTATTTGTGCGCTTTCAGACGTATGTGGTCATATATATATATATATATATATATATATATATATATATATATATATATATATATATATATGCCTGATAATCATAAGTCATTATTTTGAAAAATTGCAAACAATAATTGCTTTCATTCCTAGAGTAGTCTTGGTTCTATATCTACTTTTACGAGTATAAACCACAGGTAATTTTTACTTAATCATTTGGCAGTTATTTATTAGTAAAATTAAATAAGGAGGCGATTGACATTGAAAGAATCTATTTCAATAATCCAAGACGGAAGAAGTCTGATTGGAGAAATGTGTCTACTGTTTTTGTTATATATTACACAGTAATCATTATTACTACAAAACTTAACACTTAATTTTACAGCTATTATAAGCTGTGTTTTACATAAGTTGTTGAATAAAGACCAAACATTTTAGATAGATAATAATTATCTGAACCTGCAGAACATTAATTGCAATATAAAAGAGATTATGCTTATTTTAAAATGATAAGCATGCTGACGTAAATTTATAATGAGTTTTTTGTCAATACAGCTGTTACCTGAGCAGTAGTAACGTTTGGCTTCCATTTCTGTTAAGCGTTTATCTGCAACCAATTTAGGAATAACAATTGAGAACAGCCTTTTTAACTTTTGACTATCACTTTCCCATTCTGCTTTTGCAATTTTAATTTCACTTCTTGAACTGTCATCAATCTACAAGCAGTATAAAAATAACATAATGGGAAAATGGAAGTCAAAAAAATCAAAATTGAATATTGTAAATGAATAAAGAAATAATTTACCGGAATTGGAGGTAATAATATTTTCCCAAATAAAACGCCGATGCCATTGGAACGTAATAATAGATAAATTTCCTTGTATAAACGTATAATTCTTAGTGATGTTAGTGAAGTAAAAGACACTGAAGCCAATTCCCCCTGATACGAGTCACATCGACGCGATCCTGGTTAAAAGTTGCCAATTAAGGACATAACTGGCCTAATTGATGAATTTCATCTGTTTCTATTCGATTTTTGGGTTATAATGTCGGCATGAACACAATAA